>JAJIYU010008099.1:0-18338 GCA_030144865.1 Tinospora cordifolia | reverse complement strand
CGGTGAGGAGCAGATTCGCTCTGTTATCTGGAAGGAGGGAGATGGCTGATGTTTTAAAAGAGTGCATGTTATTGAAATCGAATGCATGTTCACACATTACATTAAGCATGTTTGTTATGTTTACTTCATTTTGCACGTGATTTAAATTTGTTTTTGCATCGCATGTTTTTATATACATATGATGGTTGTATAATACCATAAGTTGGATTATTCACTGAGCTTGTTATTTGCTCACCCCACTCTCAATCATTTTCTCCAGGTTGTGACAGGAAAGGAAAAAGAAAGATGATGTGAAATAGTTTTGGGTTTCTAGAATTAATAGTATGTGAAAAGTGTAAAACTTAGTTAGATTACTTTTTGGGAAATGAATATGAATGTGTTGGCATTTGAATGTATTACTAAGAAATGATGGATTTTATGGATGTATGGTTATGTGGATGAAAGAAAATATGTGGTTTTGTATATGATTGTGACTATCAGGTGTTTTGAAATTTGTGAAATGTTATATTTTTAGAGGAGAATCTGTCAAAATTTTTAGAAATAACTGGGTGATTTGGCTAGGAAGGCTTACAGGATTTTCAGACATGTCAGAGTTCTGACATGTTTGAGAATTCTGTGCCGGTCGCGACGTCACCTGCAAAGGGGTCGCGACATCCATAAGGGAGAATTAACGTTAAGAGTTAATGAAGAGAAAGTTGTCTTCAATCTCTACAAGGCAATGAACTACCAGGGTAGAGGTTCTAAATTCTTGTATTGATGAGGTGATGGGTGAATTAAGCTCTCAAGATGAAATGGTGGGATGCATCTCTCGTTCATTATCTTTCCCCCTCAAATTATGACAAAAGATGAGAAGCTAGTCATATTAGCTTTAGAAGCATGCTCGTCGGAGTTCAACAGCAAAGAGGAGCAATTGTCTGAAAACCAACAATCTGAAGTTGTTCGAGAGTCTTCTAAGGAAGTGGAGTTGAAACCGCTCCCAGAACATTTAAAGTATACATTTTTGGATGCTACTAAATCACTTCCAGTTATTATCTCCTCTTCGTTGGCACCTGTTCAAGAAAAAAAATTGTTGAAAGTATTGCAGGAACACAAAGCTGCAATAGGATGGATGGAAAATTGAAGATATCAAGGGGATAAGTCTAGCCATTTGCATGCACAAAATTTTAATGGAGGATTTACATAAACCCATAGTGGAACACCAGCGACGACTCAATCCTATCATGAAAGAAGTGGTGAAAAAAGAAGTAATGAAGTGGTTAAAAGCTAGAATTATCTATACAATATCAGATTCGTCGTGGGTTAGTCCTATGCATGTGGTGCCGAAGAAAGGGGGCATGACAGTTGTTACAAATGAGAAGGGAGAATCTATAGCTTCAAGGATAACAGCTGGATGGCGTGTTTGCATAGATTATCAGAAGTTGAACAAGGCCACCCGTAAAGATCATTTCCCTTTACCTTTTGTGGACCAAATGTTAAATCGGATTGTTGGGTATGATTTTTACTGTTCCTTGGATGGATACTCGGGATATAATCAGATAGTCATTGCACCAGAGGATCAAGAGAAGACTACTTTCACCTGCCCATATGGCACTTATGCATTTAGGAGAATGTCATTCGGTTTGTGCAATGCACCAGCAACTTTCCAGAGGTGCATGATGCTAATATTCGCGGATATAATTGAAGACATCATGGAGATATTTATGGATGACTTCTCAGTGTTTGGGGAAACATTTGAACAATGCCTCAATAATCTGGAATGAGTCATCTCCCGTTGTGAAGAAAAGAACTTAGTCCTCAACTGGGAAAAATGTCACTTCATGGTTCAAGAAGGCATTGTGTTGGGCCATAGAGTTTCTGTTAATGGCCTGGAAGTAGATAAAGCAAAGATTCAAGCCATCGAAAAGTTGTTACCACCAACAACAGTGCATGAGGTGCGGAGTTTCTTAGGGCACACAAGTTTTTATCGCAGATTCATCAAGAACTTCTCTCAAATAACTCGGCCTCTATGTCATTTATTGGAAAAGGAAGTTGAGTTCAACCTTACAGCTGAGTGTGTTGAAGCCTTTAACACACTTAAAAAAGCCTTAATGTCTGCTCCTATTATGTCCACACCAGTATGGGGGGAACCGTTCGAAATCATGTGTGATGATAGTGATTATGCAGTCAGAGTTGTCTTAGGACAAAGACGTGATAGGATGTTTAGAACAATATACTATGCAAGCAAAACATTGGATGATGCTCAAAAAAACTATACTACCACTGAAAAAGAGTTGCTAGCTGTTGTTTTTGCATGTAACAAGTTCAGATCGTACATTGTGGGATCACATGTCAAAGTCTTCACGGATCATGCAGCAATCAAACAACTCTTTACAAAGAAAGATGCAAAGCCCAGATTAATAAGGTGGATCCTGCTTTTGCTATAGAGGTGATAGACCATAAGGGTATAGAGAATGTGGTAGCAGACCACTTGTCTCGTCTGTCAAATGAAGCAAATCCAGATCCAATGGGTATAGTAGAGGTTTCCCGGATAAGCATCTCTTAACAGTTAGTGACAACACACCATGGTATGCAGATTTTGCCAATTACAAAGCCACAGGTATTACTCCACTAGATTTATCTCAAGGCCGCCTGAAGCGTTTCATACATGAAAACAAGTTCTATCTTTGAGATGATTTATTTCTTTACCGGAGATGTGCTGACAAGGTAATTCGTTGTTGCATTCCTGAGTCTGAAATTAACAAAGTCCTTCATGATTGCCATGTTTCACCTTATAGTGGTCATTATAGCCATCAACGAACAACAAGACGTGTACTTGAGAGTGGGTTTTATTGGCCAAACATGTTGAAAGATGCCTATCAGTTTGTGAAAACCTGTGAGACGTGTCAGAAACAAGGAAACATCTCCAGAAAGAATGAAATGCCTCTTACTTCATTTGTAAAAGTAGAATTGTTTGATATTTGGGGCATCGACTTTATGGGACCATTTCCACCATCAGCTGGCAAACAATATATCCTGCTAGTTGTTTACTATATCTCTAAGTGGGTAGAGGTTGTAACTACAACAAAAAATGATGCTCGAGTGGTGCTGAAGTTTCTTTCACAGAACATTTTCTCCCGTTTTGGAACTGCCAGAGCTATTGTGAGTGATGAAGATACACATTTCTGCAATAAAGTCTTCAACAGCCTTCTCACTAAGTACGGCGTGAGGCACAAGGTTGCACTACCCTATCATCCTCAAACTAACAGGCAAGCTGAAGTGTTTAATCAGGAAATCAAGTCGATATTATAAAAGACGGTTGGCACAAACCGTAAGGATTGGGCGTTGAAGTTGGATGATGCACTGTGGGCATACAGGACAACATTTAAGACACTCATTGGTATGTCTCCTTATTAGTTATTATATGGAAAATCCTGTCACTTTCCATGTGAGTTAGAGCACAGAGCTTACTGGTTCATCAGGAAGCTAAATTTCGATGCAAAAGCTTGTGGTGAGAACCGGTTGTTGCAACTCGTAGAACTTGAGGAGTTTCGCCGAGATGCATTTGAGAATAACACCATTTACAGAGAAAGAATGAAGAAATGGCACGATCAATTCATAGAGAAGAAAGAGTTTAAACATGACCAGCAAGTACTCCTATTCAATTCAAGACTCCGTTTGTTCCCGAGAAAACTAAAATCTCGATGGTCGGGACCGTTCTTAGTCATTCAAGTCTTCCCATATGGTGCAGTAGAAGTACAGAGCTTGATAGATGGCCATAGATTCAAAGTGAATGGCCAAAGATTAAAGATATTCTACGGAGGTCCAAAGTAGATGGTGGAAATGACAGTCTTCAAAGATTGAAACATAGTATCCTTGTCGAGCTAACGACGTTAAACATAGTGTTGAGTGGGAGGCAACCCGCTAATGATGCTTGCGTAATTGTTTTCATGTAGCTAGTTTGTTAGATTTCAGTGGAAAGGTAGGTTCTAGATACTTAGAAGTGAGAAATGGGTTTATCATACTGTGGATTGCGGTCATCAGATTCATAGATTCTGTGGACCGCGGTCAACAACATGGTACAGAGAAAATCATTCTGGTGACCGTGGTCACCAGAACGTGCATGTCCACGGACTACGGTCACCAAAATGTGTGATTCAAGTATTTCCACGGACCGCGGTCACCAGAAGAACATGTTTCTAGTGACCGCGGTCAACAAAACATCATTTTGGGCATGTCCACAGACCGCGGTCCACACACAGTTAACACTCACACTGACTGCAGTCCACAAAAGATGAACCGAACAATTTCAACAAAAAACCATCTATAGACCACGGTCCATGCATCTTTTTAGGTCCAGATCGCGGTCATTTGCTCATTCCTATTCCAAAATTTCTAAGTTTCCTCTGTGGCTTTCGAACTCCCTTCCAATTTTCAGAGTACCTTTTGCCTTTTCAATGAAAATATAAGTGTTTTTATTTTACTTTTCATTAGTTCCTTGCGTTATTTGAATGATTCGATGATTTAGGAGTTGCTATGTGTGTTTTCTTGTGTTTAAATGGTTATTTTGCTCAATAACTCGCACCATTTTTCCTTTTATGCCGAATGTCCATAATTTGTGAACCCTTTTGCGCATAAACTTGCACAAATCCTTGTTCATGAGCACCTTAGGCTATTAGCTGTGTTATTTTAAGTAATGAGGCGCATTTCCTATCTATTTTCACGGCTTATAATATCATAGTCACTGCAAAATTCAATTTTTATTGTCTAAGGATTGATTTTGATGCTCGGATGTTTAGCCCAAGAAAACTAATCTATGTTGATTAGTTTTATTTCATGTTTGATGCATTATTATATGAATCTTGTTGTTTTCCTTGCCCACAATTATTGTTGTTGCAGGCCTCCTAGAATGAAATTACCAACTTCAAAGGGCAAGCAACCAACACCACCTCCTCCACCTTCTGATAGAAATCGTTTTAAGACAACAATTTAATGTAATCGATCAAACAGACATTTAGTCCCTGAGAGGGGCATTATGCTGATGACAGAGGAGTGCAACATTGGTATCGACACAGTGGTAGCAGTCAGGCATTGGGAAAAACTTATTCTGGCACCAGCTACCGCAGTGGTTTCCATAGTACAAGAATTTTATGCTAATGCACCTGATAAAGAGGGGACATTAGTGTGGGTGCGGGGCAAATGGGTACCTTTCAACGCAGCCGCGGTTAATGAAGTATATGGATTACCAGCAGACTCTCCGAATGAATATTACAATCTCCTACCAAGATTTGATCCAGAAGAGATATTGCAAACGCTGTGTGTTGATGGGGCATCTTGGATTTGCTATAACAACAGACCCATCAATTTGATGAAGACCATGTTTAAGACCCCAGCTAAGGTTTGGTTATCTTTGGTTTGTGTTAATTTACTTCCCTCCTTAGCTATTAACCGGGTTACTATAGAGAGAGCTGTTTTGGTGTACTGCATCATGAAAGGACTCCCAATCAATATTGGGACAATCATTTCCAACTCTATCTGGTCGGCAATTGACAGAACAAATGCAAGTTTGCCACACACCACCTTGATTACAGAGCTGTGTAGACGAGCTGGGGTTGTATGGGACAAGACAGAACCGCTGTTGAAGATGAAGGATCATATAGTAGTAAAGATGCTCACTTCCACCTCTTATAAGAGGCACAGGGCATCTACTGAGTCCCCTCCACCAGCTGTTGATCCTGCCAGTTCTGCCCCGGCCCCTACACGTCATGCAGATGCCCCACAGTCCTCTTCAACTGCTGTTGCATCTCTCTCTGCTACTGAGCACACCATGATGCATTGGATGGCGTATCTCACCCAGTGGATGCACTGCAAGGACCCTAGCATGGCCGAGGCGTTTCCCCCTCTTCCCTGTTGTTTCCCCCTCCTTCCTGCTATTTCCCCTACATGGAGATGGCTTGTTGTGTACTTCCAATGCACCCGACTCCGCTAGTGGGCAATGCGGATGATGCTGATGATGATGATGGTGGTGGTGGTGGTGGTGGTGATTTCACCGACTTTATTACGGAGGAAGAAGTCTTTGGAGCGGACCTCTGAGCCTCGATATTTTATGTATTTCTGTTGCTGTTTTTTTTATGCTCTTGAAACTCAAAATTTTTTGTACCTTTGTTGCTCTTGTGTTTCTCTGATGATGCATTACTCCTTACCTATGGTTTACTTGTATAATGCAAAATATTTTTTTTATAACTTCCAGACTATTTTTCTTCTTTCTTTGCATGCATGTGTGTTGTGTTATTTTTTCCACATATGCCAATCTATGTGCTCTTGAGGACAAGGCTCCATTCAAGTTTGGGGGTGTAACATACAGTAAACAAGGTCAGTTTTCTTTTATTTTATTAGTTTTTGTCAATTCTTCTTTGTAAAATTTTTGTTAGAAGCATTGTAGAAAATATTTAGAGTAGATTTTATTTTCATTTTTATTATAAAAAATAATAAAATTAATAAAATAATAAAATATATATATATATATATATTCATTAATAAATGAATGAAGATATAAATGTTACTGAGTAACATATGAAATTGTAACGTTCCTTTAGTATGATGAGACAAAGAATTAGGGTACCGTCAAACAGTCTGTGTGCTTGGTTGGTCTGAAGTTTGATCTTGACAGATCTCTGTATTCTTAGATAAATTGAGAATCCGAAAACTGAAGTTAGTGAGGAGTGGAAACCAAACCATAAATGGAGAAAATTCTTCACAAACTCTTGCAATAATCAAATCTGTCTTGAACACTACTTAAGAATGACTATAGGAGGGAAATGAAGTAGACCACCATTGGTTAAGTCATAGCCTAAAGGCCGATTCCAACATTTATAATCCCTTGTAGCCAATTTTGAGCCTTATAACTTGTTTTCTTGTTATGAACCTAAATATTATATATATAAACACTTCATCCTTATATGAATATTTCCGGTGGACCTATTCGTGTGCACTCATGGTTTTAATACTACCTATTTTGATTATGTGAAAGAAGGAGGGGATGCTAACATTGAAATACATATGTTTTCAGTTTTTGTTTCAGCTTTTATTTTGTTTAGTAAAAAAAAGAAAAAAAGAAAAAAAAAAGAGTTATATTTATTTCTTTAGTATTTTAGTATTGTTAATGATAGCTGAACTTTCTACTTTTGTATGAGTGTACATATGAGTACAATTTAGAGTGCACGTGATGAAATAAGTTTGGATAAGCTATGAAGAAAAGGTTGTGAGCATGAACGAGAAATACAAAGGATTGAAAAGAAATGATCAAGCTATATTTAAAAAAAAATCAAACAAAACAGGTTGTTGTTATTGCTATGAGTGTACACTTGAGTTAGATTTAAATTTCTATTACACTTGTACCTTGAGCCAGACCATGTTACAACCTAAAAGAAAGACCTCTGATCTTGACTATAGTTTGACTTAAGTAGAAGATAGATAAAGAAGAGAATTGAGAGGGTCTGTGTACATAAGTAGTAGGAAAGGATTTCTATGAGTGGGTGGGCGACTGCAAATCACTTACAAAGTTTAGGAGGATTGAGATACTAACAGATGAAAGGGTGAAGTTGAGAAAGGATAGAGGATTAACTGAAAATCTAGACAACCTGACTAGTCCTAAGGAAGTGTTAATGAGTTATAAATTAAAGGAACGAAAAACAATCGAGGTTACAATGATGACTGAAATAAAATTCACTTTTATGTGACATGATTGTTAGTTTAAAGTAGAGTCTTTGTTCGGGGACGAACAAAAGTCTAAGTTTGGGGGTATTTGTTAGTTGCGTGGCAATTAACATTAATTTAGGTTAATTATTGCATTTTAGAATAAATAAAGGGAAAATTAGTGGAAGAACTGCATAATTAGTAGCATTAGCATATAGTTTAGGGATTTGCATTGTTTAAGGTCTTTATAAGCTTTGTTTTTAAAGTTTTAAAACTCTTTTATGAGGAAATGATGTCTGGGAAAGGAAATTGCGTGTATTGCAGGGTATAGGTTGAAGCACAAAAGAAGAATACATCATATGAAGGTAAAATGGAGAAGAAATCATGAAGAAGCACCAAAAGACCACGGTCCAACAACTGAAGATCACGGTAACTGAAGAGGAACTGCACCTAGAGAAAGCCCACTGGTGACCGCGATCCATAAACCAGTGACCGCGGTCACTAGAATGCGATGAGTGTATGAAAATTGCAAATTGCGGTTGACAGAATCGAGAGGATTTTGGTTTTTATCAAAGACATTACAGACCGCGGTCACTCGAGTGATTATCGGGAATTTTATATTTTTTAGGTTTTTTTAGTGCGGGACTATATATAGGAAAGGGTTATATGAGCCAAAATACCTGAATTCGGAAAGAAACCACTAGTGACGGCTGTGGAGAGCAAAAAATTGTATTCCAACTGAGAATTGAAGATTATTCTTAAGATTTGAGTAAGTTTTACTTCTTTGAATGAAGTTTCATGTTTTCTATTAAATTCATGTTAAGCTAATTAGTTTTATTGTCTAGGGTGTGATGTTCAATGCATGATTTGTGATACTTAGTTGTGGTTATTGAATTAAAGACTTTATTCTATATTGTATAGACTTAATGCTTTATGTTTACTGGCCATAGACATGACGAACTCAACACTTTAGTCTAACTCGGAAGAGAGGCCTAAAGGGTGATTGTCACAGTTTAGACTTAGAATAGTTGATTAATCGGGAGGTTATTGACTGATCTAGGGGGTTGCACAGGGACTGTTGAACACACAACTTAGGTTGTTAAGTAAGCACCTCGGAAGAGGGCTTTATGAAACGAATCTAGTTAATGTTGAAGTACCTCGGAAGAGGGTTTCAATTACCGATGCAAAAGCTCATAGTGTAGATAATTCATGATCAAAACTAAGGATCACAGATTATGCAGCGGCATTCACTATTCTAGACACCTTTTTGAATAGATTTCTAAGTATAGATTTATTGCTTTTGTTTAGAAAAGTTTTTTTTTAGTTCAAAATTTAATCCAACTACATTCAGTTAGAGTTTTGATAAAACGCCAATCAATAGTAAATTGGGATTTGAGATTACTAATCAACCCCTTTTCCTGAGGACGATATCTAGTCTTACCGGTCTATACGTACGCTTGCAGGTTTAGCAACAACATATTCATTGAATACATTAACCCCAACGCTTGACCCTCAAGTGTCGTGACTCAAGCTTGTACTAAGGCTAGGCGTATTGATCATATGCCCTAACCCTGACACTTGGCCTTCAAGTCTAATCCTAATTACATCATGTGCCCTGACCTCGACGCTCGGCCCTCGAGCCTATTGTCTCATTACCCATGTACATCTATACATTTCAAAATCAATCAGATGTATCTCAATCTACTAAAACCATTTAAACCATGTCATTTCACACAAGTTTTATGCAAGGAATACAAGCCACGTTAAACACCTGAATCAAACTATCACCTCGGGTCCCGCACTCAGCCCAGTCCTGCAGTGTTCACTCGAATCTTCATTATTTAAGCTCAATTTCAATTCTTATTGAAATGCGGCTTAATTTCTTACTCAACTATCCTTAATCGGTTTCGATCGATCCAAATTTGGTTTGGTCAAATCTGGTCAATCAGTCAAACTTGGTCAAAATTGGTCAACATGATCAATTTTGGTTATCCTTGGTCAATTTTGGTCCAACTGGTCAAGTTATTTCAAATTTGGGCCAATTAAGTAAAAATTCATAAATTCCAACACTTAATTTAAATTCAAGCATTTGTTTTCTTTTCGCAGTGAATTTGTCAATTTTTATGAGATCAATCTGTGAGTCGAATTTGTGCAAAACTTTCCATACACTTCCTAAACCTTCACTAGAATTTTAAATTCTGATTTTTGGACATCATTTGCTATTGTTTCTTAAGTGTGTTAACAAGGACTGTGAAATCCCGTATCTTATATGACAGAGAGTCAAATGGTGCATCAATTGACCCCCTTACCCAATTTAGATTGGAGCAAAATTTGGAAGACATAATCTTGATATGTTCAATGACTTCTCCACCAAATTTTAGCTTAAAATATCTATGTTTGGTCAATCAACTGATCTCCTACTTCTTTGTTATGTAACAGATTGTTCAAATGTTCAAATTTCCTATGGCTTTTCAAGTGCCTAACATCTCTATTGCTCCACTGATTTGAGGCCCTATCTTACATATTTTGTATAGCTTAGATTTCTGAATATTGATAGTTCAAGTCTCATCTTAAAACAGTAAGCAACCATGACTATAATCATTTCTAAATTCATCTTACAACTTAGCACATATATCAACAATTCAAAATATTTTCTAAGTACCAAAAACATGTATATAACTAGGTATCTTGGCATGGACATAAAGTTGTGCATACAAAGGCTTAAGGGTTGGGGTTTATGCTTCTTTTAGCCTTTGGTGTGAGGTTTAAAACGCCTTAAATCTCAATCCAAACAGATGTCCCTAGCCACTTCAAATGATGCCTCAAAACTAGTTCCAAAAACTGTTTCTGCTAGACTTGTTGTAACAGTTGACCAACATTCAACTTTAGTGCTTTATAGAATAGGTTTAAGACTTTAGTTTCTGATTTCCACTACTTGGATATGAAAGTATACAAGATAAGGAATAGTAAGAGTTTTCCAAAGAGTTCTAGATCACTATAAACGAACTCCAAATGAGGGAAAAATGAACTATTGATGATGGGTTGTAGAAATTGAAAAATGGAAATTTTGTTCAAAGGTGGAGGTTTTGTTACATGTTGAGGTAGCCTTACATGGCAAATGGGAGTACCACATGGCCCATGAATTTTCATGCAAGGTGTCTTGTTGTTACCATGTATTGGCTTGCTTAGGAGGTTGAATGGATGGACAAAACCATGGCTCAAAACCATGAGATTTGCTGATTTTTCTAGTAGAAAAATGCTGAAAATCGATGGAAAATCGGGCAAAAATCAAAGCGAGAAGAAGATTAGGGAGCGTGAGCAGGCGCCTACACCCTTGGCTTAATTCACGTGGATTGAAGGCCTACGCACCAAGTGTTTGGCACGAGCCCATGGTCTGTGCTCGGTTGGCCCGACGCGCTTGGGGCCATGAGCCCAAGCAAAGTTTCAGACCGCATGGTCCGTGAGCTTGTGTGGCTGAAATTCAGTATTTTTTTTTGTCTATTTCAATTCTTTTTCCCCTTTTCTATATACATGTATGTGTATATATACATATAATTCATCATTTTTTTAATTATAATCATATGTTTCATCCACTTAAGTATTTCATCAATTTTCATCATTTAGACATTTATTTTTCAAAGATTGAAAATTCTACCAAAATTTACATTTTTCTCTCAAAAATTTTATTAATTACACAAAAAATTCAATAATCGCTTCGAAAATCATATTTTCTCCAAATATTATATTTTCCTTATAATTTAATGTATTCTCTCCTCAAAATTATATATTTTTTAATTATTATAATTTTTAATAAATAACTAAAAATTAGAAAAAAAATTGAAAAAATTCATGTATTTCATTAAAAATTTTAAAAAATATATGTATCAGACTCATTAATTATATATTAAAACTATGGGTTGTCACAATAACTATATATTTTTTATATAATTGTACTGTTTATAATGGTTAAATATATGAGTATACATAGAAGTAATTGTTAATTTCATATTTTTGTTATTAATAATGGCTAATGATTGAATAGGAATAACCTTTAACAAGACTTATCAGTGTCTTCTTAATCTTATAATTAACCCATCTTCAAAAAAAAAAAAAAAGTTTTAACTCTCAAGGTCCATTTGGTGTGCATGATAGGATATGATTATTTTTAAATAATAGGATAAGATATGATTGGATTAAATATAAGATGATTAAAAATAAAATAATATAATATTTGGTGTAACATTGAATAATTATAAAATAAAAATAAAAATAAATTAAAAATAAGAATTAAAAAAGAAGAAGAAAAATAAGATTAAAAAAATTGGTAGGATTGTGTAACCCCCCGAATTTGTGTAATTCAATAAATAAATGATGTAATAAATATTACTTAGAAAAATTGTAATAATTAAATTTATTTTTCAAATAAAAAATCAGGGATAATTTTGAAGAAATTTCATTTTCAAACATACTTGTAAAATTTGAAGACATTTTTTTGTCTTTTTTTTTCCCAAATATTCAGCTTCAAGGTGTTACTTTAGATCAACACACACACTATGGATATCATAAGAGCATTAATTCTATTTTAAGGAATAATACTAACAAAATCAAAGTATACTAATTTAAAAGATTCAAATATTCAAACCACCAAAAATTAATTAAAGTTGTCTAGGTCCATTGAGCAAACAAAAAATGATTAAATCAGTCTAGACCCTATTGACCAAACATAAACCATACAGTTCAAGTGTCCAAAAGAGAAACGATGAAATATGGAATTGTGGCCGAAGGGTCTGGTATCGATATTTATTAATGGTGTGAAATCTATTCATCAGAATCAAAACGAGATCAATTGAACCCTTGTCAATAGTTTTCTCTATTTGAAAAAAAAATGAGTGAGCTCAAAGAGGCCAATAGATCCATCCTAATTTTTAAATCATTATTAAACATGCATAGATAGACAAATAAGCATACACTTTCAAATATTAGGCGTTTTAACAAATCGATTGTTTATGTCGAGTTTTTTCTTTTAGGTAAGGAGAATATCCCTAGGCGGCCCTTTTATCATCATTGCGCATCTCATACATATATCTCATATCATTTATAAAAATTCAAAAGTTATTTGAGATTTCATCAAGTCATCATTTAAAAGCCATTCGATGTTTTATCAAGTCATCGTATAAAGGTTACCTTGTAACTAGTCTCTATAGGGTCTCCTTAGGCAACCCAATCTTTTAGTCAAAACCATAATCTCTAAGGTCCAGCAGCGATACTCATGTGGGTTATCGTCCCTATATGTGTATTCTTATCTTTATTTAATGTTTTTTTTTTTTTATAATATCACAATGCATAACATGTCCACATCATATCATTCTCATGATACTCAATCAATTAGATTAAAACTTATACACATAAATTTATGATTTCATATCTTTATGCTATATTATTTTAATATAACAAACAATAGACATGTGCATTAAATAGTTGGCAACCTAACACTAATTTATTCAATCATTTACAAACAAACATGTCTCCATAGTATACCATCATTGAAACAATCAGTTCATCTAATAATACATATTTAATAATAATTTAAATATTGGGTGTCATCTCCACCTGTTCAAATGTTTCACCGCTTCCAAATATGCACCGCTCTAGATCTATCCGAGATGTTGACTTAATTTAGATCAACAAATATTTTTAATACGTTTATCTTTCATCATGAAATATATTTTTCATGTTTATTATTATTTTTTACTTTTCATTTTTTATACTGCATTGTCCTTATTTTTTAATTTGTTCATCGTTCTTATATTCAATGTGTTGTATATTGTTGTCCCCATGTATTTGTGGACTTAGCCAAAATATTACTTTCCATATATATTTTTTGGTTTAATTTAATGATATCATACATATTTTACATAATTATCAAGTTTATTTCCATTAATAATACTTAAAATCTTTATTATACATATCTTGATATTTTTAATAGAAAATATTTTATTTCTCAATATTTAAATTTAATTTTCAGCAAGCTTAATTTATAGTTTTTTTTTAAATATTTTATTTTCTGATTTTCTTTCAATTCCATTATTTTATCTCATTTATTATACACTATTTTACCTTAAGCATATTAAATTTATATCTTAGCCTATATGGAATTTATTCAATCTCAACTTCTTAATATCTTTTCAAGTTATTAATTTTCTTCAGAAAATATTTTTAATTAATCTTTAAATTATTTTCTATGTTTTTTTTCCTTTTTCACTTAATAATTCAATATGTATATGTAAATCAATATATACACATATATAAATGTTATACTTTTTAAAATTCATTATTTTATTTATTTATAACTAAAGTTTCAGAATTCTAACTTTCAGAATTTTTTCTATTAATAATCTAATACATATAGTTTTTTTCCACTATTTTTTTATTTTCCATTAACAAATATATACTTAATAAAAGTTCTAATTTATCCCCTCCATTTTTTTTTATAAAAATTCCAGCAGCTATTTTTTATTGTCATATTCTAAAACATTTATTTCTTTTTTTAATTCACTCTAATTTTTAACATATACATATAACCTAATTTATAATTTATATTTTTTACTCTAATTTTGTAAAATTTAATGTTTTAGTCTAATTTTTAACATCAATTTCCAACAAGTTAATTTGCTGAAAGTTCTCAATTAAAGCATTTACATTATTATTTTATAACCATCTAATCTTCATTGGTAATTATTCTCTTTCACATCCTAAATTATATTTCTACCAAAAATAATTTATAAAACAACTTTTGATCAAATTTAAGGCTATTTTAATATTTTAAACTATTGACACATCAATTTGCCATATTCAAATTCTATTTATATGCATGTAATTCCACTCTTTTTTTCCCCTTGATTTTATGAATGTATATCACCCTAACACATGAGATTAAACGGTTGAAAAGAAAGTATCACTAAAGCAAAGTAGAATGCTTATACTTTACTATTGTTGCCCCGAATCACCTAGTTGATAGTAAGACTTTCAAAGAGGTTTTTTACATTCTTTTGATATGATCTAATGACCTGTTTTAATGGTGGAATTAGATATGAATTTCAAGGCGTGATGATGAATAAGAAGATGAGGAAAAATGGAGCAAACATCAAGGTCAAGAATCTAAAATAGGGTTTTTACTTTGTAAATCAATATATGTGCTTCACTTTGGTAAGATTTCTCTTTGATGTAGAACAACTAGAATTTGCAAGAAAAGAAGGAAATAAACTAGGAGTGAAAGGAATATGAGAAGATTTGATTTTTATAGTGAATGTGATAGAAGAGTGACGACAAGGGAGTCGATGAAGATGAGATTAAAAAATTTAATGAGCCAATTAGGGAGAAATGGGGATATGAAGATTATTAAAATTTAAGTAGCAAATTAGAGAGATGGAGTGGGATAGGTGAATCATTAGTAAGATAAGATTAAGAAAAATAAAAGAAAAGATAGAGAGTGGTGTATGTGACTCATTATTAAGATAAGATTGGAAAATTCAAGGTGCCAATCAGAGAGAGGAAGTGGGGATAAGTGAATCATTATTAAGATTTATTGTTAAAATAAAATTAAATAATTTAAAGAGTCAATTAGAGAGAGGGGGTGGATATGTGACTTATTATTAAGATAATAAATTCTTAAATAATTATTGTAATAACTAAATAAATGAATGAATTCATTCATTCATTCATTTTTCTCAAATTATTACAGATTTGTTAAAAAATAAACATAAATTTAAAAAATTAAAATTAAAATTAAAAAATAGAAGTAAAAAAAATTGGTGGGATTGAATCTCACAAAAAATGGTGAAATTAAATAATTTTATGATTGTAAGATTGTCCAATGCTATCCTAATAACAGTAACAAACACGTGCCATCAAAGTATTAAATACAGTTTAAAGTTTCATTAATTACAAGTTATATCTACTAAGTCCTTAAAAAATCCATAAAGGATGCTACTTGTAAAATACTTTTGAGCAATGACATTCTAGTAATTATTATTATAAAAAATATATTAAAACATAGTTTTTAAATACTTATTTTTACTAGGGGTGGCAATTCGTGTCATCATGTCCTAAACAAGTCGTGTCGTAAATGGGTCGTGTTTAACCGTGTTAGTAATCGTGTACTGTTATAACCTATTTAACTTTTTATAATCAAATTTTAAAATAAATTTTTATTAAAAATATTAAAAAATTTTAAAAAATTAAAATATTAAAAAATTATATTTAAAATAATAATAATAATAAATTATATTATCAATAAATTGATAAATACGTTAATTTTAAATTAACTTTTTTATAATTTATCTCTTAAATTATCTATAATTGTGTTAAACGTGTCATTTTTGGGTTTACTATATTGATCCAAATCCATTAATTTCGTATCGTGTTCGTGTTAGGTTATCGTGTTGTGTCACAAATTACCATTCTTAATTTTTATCCTTATATTAATTTAAAATCACTTTCTTGAATATTCTCCGATAGGGTTTTGTAAGAACTTATTTTCAAATCACTTCATACTTTTTATTTATATATTTATTTAATTTTTTAAAAAGAAATAGTTAAAAAAATTATTTGTCAAAAAAAAAAAAAAACTTTTCCGGGAAGTCACGACTAGGGTTTCCTAGGTTGCTATATATACTTAGCCGCCGCTCAATATATCTTGACCGCTCTCGGCCGCAGCACAAACCTAGCGTCTTCTTCCGAGTAAGTTCGATTTCCTTCTCGCACCCTTCTTCCTGTTGATCTTAGTTTTACAAGTCTTCGATTTTATTTTTAGTGGTTTCCGATTTAAACCAGCTAAATATGTGGTTTCTGTTTTCCTAATGGTTAGCTAGGCATCACTCGATCTAAGTACTTTCTCTTTCGTATTGTAGATTAGTTTCACTATAGCAAGCTCAGCTGATATTGATTTTTCTTTATTTGTTTTTCTTTTTGAAGACCGGAAGTTGATTTCTAGAGGAAGTTGGGACAATGAGGTGAGTTGTCCTTTTTTATTTTTATTTTTTTTTGCTATTTATCTGGTTCTGATAATGTTGGTTCTTGCACTTTGCACTTGTTTGTTTTCATTTCTTTGTAATCAGAAGAGATGTTTTGAAGTTATCATTTGGGTTCCTGAGTTGGCTATGCTCATCTTCTATTTGGGGGGTTTGAAACTGTTGAGGTGTGTATTGAAGTGTTTGTCTTCAAATCTCAAAGTTGAAATTGAGGACTGGGAGTGGAAGGCGATTTGACTGTGACTTCGTTTAGTTTCTAGGGGAACGTGTGCTAGGTTTGGTGACTTAAGGGGGATTATCTTTACCACTTGGGTTCTGTTGCAACTTTCAAGTATTGAATGTCGATAATTTTTATTGCTGTTTTGTTCTTGTGTTCTTTAGAAGTGGTCAGTGATTTGTGAGAAATAGATAGAGACGAATGCATGACAAGGGAGTTAATTGGACTTTTTAATATGGCCCTATCTTTTGTTAATAAAAATTGGGTTGCTCAGAAGAAGGTTCTTCTTTGAAGCTGTTTGTAACTTATGCTATAATCATCTTTGGATATGTCTTCATGGTCACCTAACATGCAACAAACCACTCTATAAATAGTTTCAAATTCAAATTTTAATATATATGTATTTCATTTTTCTCTCTGTAGTTATCTTCTATAATGTTGTGCACATTTTATATCTCTCATGACTTCACATGTTTCTTCTCTTGCAGTAAGCTTCAGAGTGATGTGCTGAGGGAAGCTATCTCTCAGATTGTAGGAGATGCTAAGGAGAAAAAGCGCAACTTCACGGAGACAATTGAGCTCCAAATTGGTTTGAAGAACTATGACCCACAGAAGGATAAGCGTTTCAGTGGTTCTGTCAAGCTGCCACATATCCCTCGCCCTAAGATGAAGGTTTGCATGCTTGGTGATGCTCAGCATGTGGAAGAGGTACTTGTTCGTTGCTTGGCTAAATTCATGAAGTTCATGATATTATTCTTTATGATTCTTACCAGTCCCAATTTGTACTATTTAAAACATGATAATAGTTGATTTTGGTGCTGTTTATTTGGTGACTGGTCCCAGAAAAAAAAAGCCAACATCAGGTGTAAGATTCTTTGTGCACTTGGGAAAAGAAACTACTAGCATTTTAAGTTAGCTTTAAATATTTTCCAATATTTTTATGATCTTTTTTATTTGTTCAAACTCTAAAGTGGTTGAAAAACTTTGTGCATTGCCACAATGTAGTCTTTATTAGCCATTGTATGATTGTTGTGCATTTGAGTCATAACATGCTATGCATGTAGTTTGTCTAGATCTAGAATAGATATTTAAGCTTGTATCTTTCTTTTAATTATGCTTTAAATTCCTTGCTCTTTTTTCTGATATTTTTTTGGCATGAAATGCATTTACTGTACAAGTTCCTGCTGGTGAACATTCTTTTGCATATAAATTCCATTGCTGAACACTGAAGGACACAATTGCTTAAATTGTGTTTGGAAGGCATATAGATTTTGCTTATTCTAACCTTTGCTGAACACGAAAGTACACAGTTGCTTGAATTTTGTGTTTGCAAAGCATTAGATCTTACTTATTCTGTGGTAAATTTAATTGCAGGCAGAGAAGATAGGATTGGATTATATGGACGTGGAAGGGCTTAAGAA
>JAJIYU010008098.1:0-18396 GCA_030144865.1 Tinospora cordifolia | reverse complement strand
ATGAATTAAATGTTAGAAAGATCCACTGAGCTATGTGCTCACCCCTTCCTTCTATTTTTCAGGTAATTGAATCACATGAAGACCATGAATATTAGTTAGGCTCTTTTTTTTTAAAGGTTTCTAATTTTTTATGTAAGGACATGTTGCCCAAGTTTTAAGACTTCTGCTGTAATAATTTTTTTTAAATCAAAGTATGTACTCAATTTTATTTAATTAATTGAGTTTATGAATTTTAGTTATTTCTTTTACTATTGCCTTAGTAAATTCTTAAATTTAAGTTATGTTCTGTTAAATACAATTAAGGCATGAAATAATTGAAATAGAAAGTCAAGTGTGTGTCACTTATAAAGTAACACCAGCCTAGCCCGTCGTTTGGTTTAGCCCATCGTCAAGAAAATGGTAGTCGTGTCCAATGCTTAAAGATACGGGGTTGGGGTGTTACAGTTATGATGGTCTTTTCCATCACATGGCGCCAAGATTGGAGCATTTGGTGTTTAGAAAGCTTCCTAATTTGGTTTCCCCTTTGAGTGTGATGGCTAGGGTTTGGTGTGTGAGCATGCTTCATCATTTAGACACTTCTAATTAGCATTGCTCACACAGATACATGGACCGATTTTGCATAATAGGGCATGGGTGTACATGATCAAAGTATTCCACCCATGTGACTTGCACATGTTTAGGGGTGGCTATGTATTTTTGGGTCCACATAAATTTAATAAAAATTCATATCTCATTATTTGATAAGAATTATGACCTTTAACGTATATTTTTATGTTCATAATAAACTAATGCACATTTTCAAGTCATCATTTGACTAGGGTGATGCTCATTTCATTTACTTTCCTAATTTAGACTCCACTAAAGGGTATTAGGCAAATAAAACCCTAATTTTGGCAAATTGAAGCTAATTTTTGGATATGTTGTCTAGTTGATCAGTTCATGTCAGCTCATATCATTTCAGGTCATTTTGGGTTCCTAAGGGTCACTAAATAAGAATTTTTGACATGCTAAATTTATCCCTGAAATGGACCCGTTTTCATTTCTCACCCAAATTCAATCAAATGCAATAGAATTGTTTTATTTTATTCAGTACCAAATTATAGGGTATTACAAAATACTGAGTTAAATATTTAGAATGATCCACTAGGTGCATAAGCCCCTTCCTTTTTTAACCTTTTAGAAAATTTATAAACAAATGTTGCGTAGTTAGATTAAAAATTTCATGAAATGTTTAAGTCAGGCATGTTAGCCCTAATTTCAATTTTATGTTAAAGTTCAATTTAATGTAATCAAGTTCAAGGGTCTTTGTACTTCATGAATGTTCAACTCAATTAATGGTATTGATTTATTTTATCAAATGATTTCACATGTGCTTATGAAATTCATTTAAGTGTGTCTCATAGAATTGAGACCAAAAGAAATTGAAATAATGTGAGATCGTCCACCTCCAGGTAACCCACAGAAAGGGAAAGAGATGTCCAACGATCAAGCATGTGACACGAATGTACCAAGATAATTTGGGCAGTGGAGGCAGGGTGTTACACTTAGGATGATCGAGTCCCTATAGTAAAAGACACATTCCTATTGTTTAATGTTACTGTGGAACTTTTGTTTGATTCAAGTGCTAAAAAAATCTTTTGTTGCTGAACAACTACTTGATAGGTTACAATTACTAACAAATACCTTGCATGTGACATTGAATGTATCCCCAACCATAGGAACTACAATTACTTTAAAAAGAATGTGTAATTATGAGCTCAGATTCAAAGATAAGCTGATTTTAGCTTATCTCTGCATACTTATATTTATGGATATAATGTAATATTGGGGATGGACTAGTTAACCTGGCATCGAGCAAAAAAAGATTATCCAAATAGAAGGGTAATAATAACATTACCTTCAGGAGATACTTTTAAAATCAATGGTGATATGCAGAGGTTGCCTAGAAGCTCGATGATAACAATGTTGAATAGCGTAAGGCAGGAAAAAGATTTCAAGAAGTTTTTAGAGGAGGACACTAAAGAATAGAAGGAAATCCATAACCTAGCAATGGTTCGAGGTTATAAATATGTATCTCTAGATGACTTGCCAAGACTACCACCGGCTAGGGAAGTGGAATTCAAGATTGAAGTTCACCTTGGAACCAATCCCATAGCCATTCTTCCCTACAGAATGGCACCAGTGGAGCTGCTTGAGTTAAAGACTCAACTGGATGAGCTTCGAGAAAAAGGATTCATTAGACCAAGTGAATGACCATGGGGAGATCCGGTATTGTTTGTGAAGAAAAAAGATGGATCCATGTGGTTGTGTGTTGACTATCAGAAGCTAAATCAAGTAACAATGAAGAATAAGTATCCCTTCCCTAGGATAGATGATCAATTTATTTGATTAAGGGGAGTCACTCATTTTTCCAAGATTGATCTTAGATAAGGATATCACCAGTTGAGGATCTGAGAGTCAAACACACACAACACAACCTTTAGAACTCGATATGTGCATTTCGATTTCAAAGTAATGCAATTTGGATTGGCCCATGCTTCGACCGCATTTATGGATCTTATTAACAAAGTATTCAAACAATGCCTTGATCAATTTGTAGTAATATTTGTTGATGACATCTTGATTTACTCCAAGTCGAAAGCTAAACATGTGGAACATTTGAGGAGTGTCTTAGAGACACTTAGAAGAAGTTGGTTATATGCCAAGTTCAGTAAGTGTGAGTTATGGATGAAGATGGTCAAGTTTTTTGGCCATGTAGTTTTAGTTGAAGACAACTCGATAGATCCTAAAATGGTAGAGGTTGTCACGAATTGGAAGCAATCCAAGACAGTTACAGAGATCAGAAGTTTCTTAGGCTTAGTTGGATATTATAGAAGATTCATCCAAAATTTCTCAAAAGTTAGCTGAACCTATGACAAAATTAACCAAAAAAGGAGTCAAATTCATTTGGGATGAGAAGTGTGAGCAATCATTTTAAGAGTTAAAGAAGAGATTAACTTCAGGCCCCATATTAGTCACTCGTGTTAGATATGTTCTACATACAGATGCTTCACAAAATGGATTGGGTGTAGTATTGATGTAAGAAGGAAAGGTTATTGTGTATGCTTCGCAACAACTGAAGATTCATGAACAAAATTATCTAATACATGACCTAAAATTAGCAGCCACTGTATTTGCCCTGAACATCTAGAGACATTACCTTTATGGGGAGAGATTTAAATTATTTTCTAATCACAAGAGTCTGAAGCATATCTACACTCAGAGAGAGTTAAATCTCAGGCAACAAAGATGGATGAAATTTCTTAAGGATTATGATTTTCAACTACACTACCATCCAAGAAAGGTTAATGTAGTAGCTAATGCCTTGAGCAAAAAATTTAACAAACAAGATGAGGAAAAGAATCAAATATATCAACTAGGAAGGGATTATCACCATGGTGTGAATTCAAATGAGAAGCAAGTGTATCTTTACAATATGACTTTCCAACTAGATCTTTTGCATCAAATCAGGGATGAATAGAAGCAAAATAAGTGGATCGCAAATCTGATTGAAAGAGTTGAATAAGGCAAGCATACAGATTTCAAGATGAATGTTAAGAATATATTAAGACTTGGACATAGAATTTGTGTACCAGAGAGTGGGCAAAGTAGGAAGACCATACTGGATGAAGCACATTAGACCAAATACATGATGCATCCAAGTAGTAATAAGATGTATCAAACCCTTTGGAAGGTTTATTGGTGGCAAGGTATAAAGAGAAATATAGCTAAGTATATCTTTAAGTGTATAACTTGTAAGCATGTGAAGGTGGAACACAAGAAACCTATTGGATTCTTGCAATTACTCTCGATCCAAGAGTACAAATGGGTTAACATTGTTATAGACTTTGTTAGCGGGTTAACTAGGAGCCAAAAGGGGGAAGATACAATGTGGGTGTTTGTGGATCATCTCACTTAGGTTGCTAATTTCTTACCTATTAGATCCACAAATCAAGTCAGTAAGCTAGGAAAACTCAATTTGAGAGAAATAGTATGACTTTATGGCATGCCCAAGACTATTGTGTCAAATAGGGACTCTCGATTTACATCACAGTTCTAGCAAAATCTACAAAAAGAGTTGGGCAGTAGGCTCACTATGAAGGCAGCTTCCCACCCATAGACAGATGGATAGTTTGAGAGATTCATTCAAACACTAGAAAATATGTTGTGATATTGCATCCATGATTTTAAGGGCAACTGGAACAAGATCTATGTTAGGCGGAGTTCACATACAACAACAATTATCAGGTAGGCATAATGTTATACCCGAAAATTTTGCATGAAATTAGATTAAATAAAATAATTTGACTTTGAGCAATTATCAATAATTGTTACATAAATTATGTATATTTTAAGGTATAAAGTAAGAAAAATAAGTATTTTGGTGCAACATTAAAACATCCAATAATGAATCGAATATATATATATTTGCCAAAGCCCATTCGTGAAACCAAATCACGTGCGGGCCACGTGCACATTTAAAAAAATGTAAAAAAACAAAAAAAAAGAAAACAAAACCAAAAAAATTACCTAAAAATACAAAAAAAAATTGTCAAAAAAATGAAGAAAAGAACCTAAAACCCTAGTTTCCCAAACCCTAAGTCTTGTGTGCAGAAGATGAACAAAAAGGGAACTTACAAAGGCTAAAAAATGGTGAAACTAACCCCTGAAGACTCTATATAAACCTTCTACCCCTCTCATCCCATTCATCTTAGAGCAAGAGCTAATAAAATCCCTCTTGCTCTCTCTCTACCTCCTTCTTGGCATCTCTAGTCCCTTTTTTTGAGATATTCTAAACAGCCAACAGAGTAGTAGCAATGGAGTGTTGCACAATTCTAGTTCAAGCAAGGGGGAAAGATCTGAAAGATTTGTAGAAGGTTCAAAAAAAAGTGATCTCGAGGTGAAATGATTTCCACTTTTTATTTTATTATTTTGATTTAAATAAGGTCTGCTTAAGTGTTATATTTTTTAAGTACATACCATATAAAATATGCATGCTTAGGTTTATTTTATCTCTAATCTATGATGAAATGTTACCTGTTGAAATGTTTACATATTTTTAAATTATTTACATATGATGCTTTTACATTTAATATAAGATTAAATAAAAATCTAAACCACGTACCAACACGAGGTCAAAATTGCAATGTGAGCATTTAAGCAAGAGTTGTGAGGCAATAGAGGGTTCAGAATTGATCCTGCCTCACTCTAATGGTCTGATATCAGTATAATAGCCCTTTCCCTAGGGTTGAAATGCTAAGGGGTATCCTTTTGGTCTTTAATAACAACCAAAACAATAAATTGTTTGAATCATTTAAATTTCTTGTAAGTCTCTGTTATGCATGTTTTATTTTGTCAAAATAATAAATTAATTATTTGGGATCATTCACTAGGCTTTATAGCTCACACCTTATTTTCAATATTTCAAGAATTTAATTTACAAGGCTACATGAGAGTTATTCAATATATATAAGAATTTTTATTTAAATTTATTGTAGGGCATGTGGGCCCAAATTAATTTATTTATTTTGTTTCATTGTAATAAAGGTTGAATTATTACTCTTGGATTTTTCTCATTAAATGATAAAGAATGTATTTTATTCCATGGCGTTATAAATTTTTATGGATTATTTTGTATATAGATTAATATACATAGGATAGTCTCTTAGATTTGAGACTTGGAAAGGAAAAAGGCTAACATAATATGAGCCTAGGAGAATGACAGACCATGTTTGGTGAATAATCAGTGGCTTTGAACAAACTTGTTTCCCTATACTTGGCTAGCATGGGATAGTCAAGTATAGTGGAGCTTGGGAAGCCTTAGAAATTGAGACATTTGCAAAATTGGTTGGGTGTAGTAAAATCTTTGAGTGGAAGCGTATATCGAAGGGCAAAGGTGGAATGGGACACATGAACCCAAAAGCATAGGCAGAAACCTAGAATTGTACTATGCTGGCATGAATTTATGATTGAATGCTTGTTTTACTTATCACATAAATATGTGCAAAACCAAATCATGTACCCAAGAACAACAGAACTTACAAGAATAAACCAATAGGCCATTGAAAAATATTGAGAACCTAGAAATATGGATTTAGAGTCATGATAGTATGAACGAAATGAAAACGACAAGAGTCAGTACTAAAACAACTTGATTTGTAAATAAATGGCTAGACCTAGAAGATACGCTACGAGAGCTACAACGTCTGATGAAACTTACTCTCAAGGGCAAGAAGTACCAAATAACATGGTTGAGACCCAAATGGAGAATATGCTGATATAGGTCACAAGGAGGGTCAGGGTAAAGATCACGAGGGCACTACCTCAGATGATGCCTCAAGTGGCACAGTAGCCATAGGTCCAAGAACCTATCCCAGTGCAACAGTCAGCACCAATACTAGAGCCCAAGGTTTTAGCTCTGCCAGAGGTATAAGAGAATTTGGATGTATTGAGAGTAACAGGTCCTAGTAGGGTGGCGTTGGCTACCCATCAATTCAAGGGGCCAACTAGAAGTTGGTGGTCGATGGTAAAGGCATACCTAAACACCAATGTTAAAGGGATAAACTAAGAAGAGCTCAGGGAGATATTCTACAAGAAGTTCTTTCTTGAAGCAACACTGACGAAGATGCAGGAAGACTTCGTTAGGCTGAACTAGAGGGATATGACTGTGGTCGAGTACGATGCCAATTTTACTAAATTAGCCAAGTTCTCACTTGAGCTAATAAGGGAAGAAAAGATGAAGGTCAACCACTTCACTTAGGGTCTCAAAATTAAGATTCTAAAGATAATAAGGACAGTAGGCCCGAAGACATACAGAGAAGTTATAGACAAGGCATTGCCCTTAGAAGAAGAACTAAACTTCGAACGAAAGTTAAGGAACAGGAATAAGAGGCTTCAAGATGGCAAATACCATGAGGGACATTAGAAGAGACAAAACTACAACCAACGAAGTGGTGGAAATAGGGCACCCAGGCCCTATAACAAGCAAGGCTAAACAAAGAAGAACGAAATGAGCAAGCAAGACAACAAGGGTTTGTTATTATTGCAACTAGCCAGGACATTTGCGAGGTTCTGTCCTGCCAAAGTCTAGGCCCCACAACAACAAGAACATCAGATAGGAGGACAGAATAGACGTCCACAATAGTATCCCCGACCAAACAATAACTAGGGGCAAAACCAAAACTAGGGTCGTGGGCAAAACCAAGCCAGAGTATTTGCAGTTGTTGAGGAACAAGTCCCTGCGGTGAAAGGTACATTCTTGTTATTTAATGTTGTGAAACTATTATTTAATTTAGGTGCTACAAAATCCTTTGTTTCAGAGGAACTAGTTAATAGGTTGCAACTAGTAAAAAAGATCTTGCTTGTAACTTTGAATGTATCCACCCCCATAGGAACTACTATCACTATAAAAAGAATATGTACAGGTGATCTTAGATTTGGGGATAAGCTGATTTTAGCCGATCTATAGGTATAATGTGATATTGGGTATGGAGTGGTTAGACCAATATCACGCACAAATCAATTGTCCCAAGAGAAGAGTGACAATAACATCACCCTCAGGAGAAGCCTTTAAAATCAATGGTGATATTCATGGATTGCCTAGGAGCCCAATGATGGCCATGTGGAACTACTTAAGGCAGAAGAATAACCTCGAGAAATTCTTAGAAGAGGACTTTGAAGCACAAAGAGATCCAAAGCCTAAAAGTAGTCCGAGACTACAAAGATGTAATCCCTAATGAATTGTTCGGACTACCACCAACTAGAGGCATAGAGTTCAAGATTGAACTCCAACTTGGAATCAATGCCATAACAATACTTCCATACCATATGGTACCAGTAGAATTGATCGAGTTGAAGCTTCAACTAGACTAGCTCCAAGAGAAAGGATTCATCAGACTAAGTGAATCACCTTGGGGAGCTCCAGTGCTACTCATGAAAAAGAAGGATGGATCTATGAAACTTTGCATCAACTATCGAAAGCTGAATTAGGCTTCGATAAAGAACAAATACGCTTTACCGAGGATAGATGACCTATTTGATCGATTGAGAGGAGACAACCATTTCTCAAAAATTGATCTTAGGTCTAGGTATCATCAGTTGAGGATATGTGAATCAAAGATTCACAAGACAGCTTTTAGAACTCGATATGGACACTTCGAGTTTACAGTGATGCCTTTTGATTTAACCAATGCCCCGGTAGCATTCATGGACTTGATGAACTGAGTGTTTAGGTAATAACTTGACTAGTTTGTCATGGTATTTGTTGACAACATCCTAATAAAGTCAAAAGAGGAACACCTGGAATATCTAAGGATCATGTTGGAAACACTCAGAAGACACCAATTGTATGCCAAGTAAAGCAAGAGTGAATTCTGGATGAAGGTAATAAAACTTCTTGGTCATGTAGTATCAGCAGAAGGTATCTATGTAGATCCTAAAAAGGCGGAAGTTGTCACAAATTGGAAGCAACTTAAGACAATCACTAAGATCCAAATCTTCTTGGACTTAGTTGGAGGCCACAGAAGGTTCATACAAGACTTTTCCAAATTAGTGGAACCCATGAAAAAAACACACACACACACACAAATATATATCTATATATATATATATATATATATATATATATGTATGTATGTATGTATGTTTCGTGCATGGGCGAATTACGCACGGCCCGTGCACGTTAAAAAAAATAAAAAAAATGAAAATAAAGAAAATGAAACTAAAAAATAGCCAAAAAAAATAGAAAAATTGCGAAAAAATTGGAACATAACCCTAAAGCCCTAGTTTCCCAAACTCTAGGTCTTGTGTGCCAAAAATCAACAAAAAATGAAATCTTTTAAATTAGGAAGGCTGAAAAAATTAGGAAACTGACCCCTAAAAAAATTAGTGGAACCCATGAAAAAAAAAAACACACACACACACACAAATATATATATATGTATGTATGTATGTATGTTTCGTGCATGGGCGAATCACGCATGGCCCGTGCACGTTAAAAAAAATATAAAAAAATGAAAATAAAGAAAATGAAACTGAAAAATAGCCAAAAAAAAATAGAAAAATTGCGAAAAAATTGGAACATAACCCTAAAGCCCTAGTTTCCCAAACTCTAGGTCTTGTGTGCCAAAAATCAATAAAAATGAAATCTTTTAAATTAGGAAAGCTGAAAAAATTTGGAAACTGACCCCTAAAAACTCTATATATACCCCCTACCCCTCTCATTCCATTCATCCCAAAGCAGGAGTTGATAAGATCCCTCTTGCTCTCTCTTTGCCTCCTTCTTGGCATCTCCAGTCTCTTTTCTTTCTTGAACTACTCTAAACAGCCAACAGAGTAGTAGCAACGAAGTGCTGCACAATTCTAATGCAAGCAAGGGGAAAAGATCTAAAAGATTTGAAGAAGGTTTAGAAGGAAACGATCTTGAGGTGAAATAATTTTCACTTTTTAATTTATTATTTTGATTCAAATAAGGCTTGCTTGAGTGTTATATTTTTTAAATACATGGCATATAGATTATGCATGCTTAGGTTTATTTTATGCATAATCTATGATGAAATGTTACCCTGCTGAAATGTTTGCATATTGTTAAATTATTTAAATATTATGTTTTTATATTTAATATAAGATTAAATAAAGATCTTAACCATATACCAACACGGGGTTGAAATTGCACCGTGACCATTCCAAGTAGGAGTTGTGAGACAATAGAGGGTTCGAAATTGATCTTACCTCACTTTAATGGGTTTGAGTTCAGTATAGTAGCTCTTTCCCTAGGGTTGGAATGCTGGGGGGTATCCTTTTGGTCTTTAATATCCAATTGAAATAATAAATTGTTTGAATCATTTAAATTCCTTATAAGTGCCTATTATGCATGTTTTATTTTGTCAAAATAATGAATAAAATATTTGGGAAGATTCACTAAGCTTTATAGCTCACACCTTACTTTTAATATTTCAAGAATTTAATTATCAAGACTGCATGAGAGTCATTTAATATGTAAGAATTTTTATTTAAATTCATTATAGGGGATGTGGGCTCAAATCAATTTATTTATTTTGTTTCATTATAATAAAGGTTGCATTATTACTCTCAAATTTTTCCATTAAATGATAAAGAATTTATTTTATTCCATGGCGTTATAAATTTTTATGAATTATTTTGTACATAGATTAATTCACACCGAATAGTCTCTTAGATTTGAGACTTAGAAAAGAAAAAGGCTAACGTAACACAGGGTTGCCTCCTGGCTAGCCCAAAAATATCAAAGAAAGATACCGTCATATAACATAAGCCCAGGCATGGAAGGCGAGGTGTTACACATAAAGATGTCCCCTCATGAAGCTCTTTATGGAAGAGCATCCAGATAAAAAACCTCTGGGGCTGACTTTTAGGATCACATGCGTGCAAGGCCAGATCTAGTGGAAAAAATGAATAATCAAGTCAAACAAATCCAAAAGATATTGGCCACACACAAAATAAGCTAAAGAGTTATGTAGAAAAAATGAGAAGACCTTTGGAATTTCAAGTTGGCAATAAAGTATTCTTAAGGGTTAGCCCTCGAAAAGGGATCAAACAACTTGGTCATAATGGGAAGCTATCACCCAGATTCATTGCTCCATTCGAGATACTTTGAAGGATTAGTGAAGTCACCTATGAGCTAGACCTACTAAACAGAACGTCCTTTGTTCATAACGTATTCCACGTATCAATGCTAAGAGGACATGAACAAGATCCTTCTCACATAATCCATTGGGAGGAGATCGACATCTAAGATGATGCCACATATAAAGAAGTAGGGGTCAGAATCTTAGATTGCAAGATACAAAGCTTGACAATAAAAGACATCCCGCTAGTCAAAGATCTTTGGAAGCATCATGGAGTGGAAGAGGCAACATAGTAGTTGGAAAGTAAGATAAAAAGTAAATACCAAGATTTATTCACTAGAAATACATGACCAGACGATATCAAAACAAGTAAAAATTTTAAGGACAAAATTTATTTTAAGGGGGATAATACCCTAGAATTTTATTTGACAATTAGATTAAATAAAATAAAATAAAATAAACTTTGAGAAAACCATGGCAATAATGTTATGAAAGCTGTACAACTAAATGTATAAAGGGATTGTCAAACTAGGAACATTACACAGAAATTGTACAAAGTCATCTCACTGATTACTATAGTAATGAATTCCACTATCGCGGTTGTGCTTGAATTGCTAGAAGAACCAATGAAAACACTATGTTCTAGTTACCATGGCAATGCATCCCACAACCACGATAATATGTGAAACCTGCATAAAAATGATTATGTAAAGTTTTCAAATGCACATGCTCTTACTAAAATCGTCGCTTATTAATATTTTGCGCCCAAAAAACAAGTAAAATAGAAGAAGAAGAGTTTCGGAAAGAGTTCTACCAAGGAAGCAACACATGTAACACCCCAACCCCCATATTCTTTGAGTGTTGGACATAACCACCATTTTTTGACAGTAGACTTAACCATTTGGCAAGTCGGGCCGGTGTTACTTTACAAGTGACACACACTTGAATTTCTATTTTTCAATTCCTCATGCCTTAGAATAGATTTAAGAATACAAATATTATTCAATAAAATCAAGGCAATTAAAGATAAAAAAAATTCAACTTCTTTTTTCATAAAAAAGAAAGTGCATAACTTCATAATGTAAACTATTACATCGTTGATCAAAAGAAATTCATAACCTCTAAAATAAAATAAAATTTCAACAGAAGACTTATTCAAAATTTGGCAACATGCCCTTACATTAAAAAGAAACTTTTTTTAAAAAATAGAAACTTGCTAAAATCAAAATTCCATGGTCTTCATAGTTTAATTTCCTAAAAAAAAAAGAGAGGAAGGGGTGAGCACAAAGCTCAATGGATCTTTTTCAAACAACCATTTTTCAAATTCAAATCAATAACACATTCATATTTCAAACACTTCCATACATTAGGCGTTTCAAACATCCATTTGTTTAAAGTTGAGATTTTAGACCAAAAGGGTTTTGAAGCCCTTGATGTTCTTAACAAAGTACCTCCTTAGAGTGAAATATAGCTTTTCTTAGCCAATTTCATTGGACTTTTGGACTTCAAGGGACATTACCTCCCAACCAAGTACTTTGTTCTTAAAAGCATATGAACTAATCATATGAAAACAACATCCATAGCAACCCACATGTGTGTTATGATGGTACGTGGTTATTATCACCATCATCTTTGTTAAATCATATATTCTTGAATCACAAGATAAAGTTCAGAACATGAAACTAAAATAAATAAATTCAGCATATGATCAAACTGAAAATTTAATTATGGAACATTCAAAATCATGCATCATATTTTGAAATAAAGCCTAAGCATGATACTACACATGGCATGATTGTTATGCATGCATAAATTCGAACAATAATCAAATCCAAAACTGAAATATATTTTAGAGTGCTTAAACTGAAATTATTCTTGATTTCAAAAGCCAAACAACAAATGAACATGCTAGAACTTTGAATAAGAAAAAGGGGTGTAAGAGAAATCACTTTGACCTTGAGATATAGTTTCCCCCAAAGTTTGGATAAGAGCTCTCAATGTTCAAGCACTAAGAAAATCACCCAAGAAGAAGAATCTCCCAACCAAGAACTTCTCACACTCAAGAAGGAAAAGAATGGTGAGAAGGGGTGCCAAGAAGAGGGCTTAGAGAACAAGAGGAAATCTGAACTCTTGTTTCTTGGGATGAGTTGAAGTGTGAGCATGGGGGGTTTATATAGGTTTCAAAAGTGTGTAGAATGGCAAGTTTGTGGTGTTCTCATTGTAGGAAACTTGCCAATTATTCAAAATTTTGTGCCCCCCAAGCATAGAAAAATAGCAAGTGCATTGGGATAATTTTTGGAATTTAGAAACATTTTTTTCATATTTTTTTCGATTTTTTCAGATTTAATCGGATTTTTTTTATTTAATCGGTTTTATTTTCGGAGCTTCGATTATGGACCGTCAGATCGTTCTCAATCGCAGTGGCAGATCAGAGATCGTGCAGTTTTGAATTTGGGTGCTCGGATAAACCTCGAGTGCAACAATGGTTCTCGATCAATCGATCTCGTTTCGTCGGATTGTCCTCGAGTACAGCACACATTCACGATCACTGTAAGGCGACTTTGATCTGGACGCTCGGATCATCCTCGAGCACAATACGCGGATCTCGTTCGCGATTAACGAAACACGTCTGGGCCATCGGATCGAGCGAACTAATCGTGGGTTGTTGGATCGGGAAGATTATCCTCGAGTGCAGCACGCGAAAACTTGCCTGGGCCAACGGATCAATCGCGAGTTTCGTACGCGGATCTTAATTCGAAATTAACGAAATAGAGCCCGTGTTGTGAGCCGTTAGATTTTCCTCGATTGTTGTACGTTCACGATAGGACTGTCAGATTAGATGGATTAACTCTAGGCGGTTGGATTACATTGATCCGGTGCTCTTGAGCGCTATTTTGGGCTTCGATATCATTCGTTGGATTACGCAGATTGGTTTTGGACCGTTAGATGCAGTTTCTAATTACCAAATTTGATTTTTAAGGTTGCTATTATCTGAAAATTGCCAATTACATATGATTTTTTTGCATATTCCCTTCTATTTTAATGACTTGCTATTCCCTTTTCTATTTCTTTAATATTGTATTAATTAGATATATTTCTATTTCTTTAATATCTTTAATGCCAATTATTAAATAATTTACATTTTTCATTTCCATATATTTTATTTTCAGCTAATCATTTATGTAATTATAAATTGATACCTATATGATATTTTATTTATTTTAAATAAATACATGCATACTACATTTTTATTTAATTATGTAAATTTTTCTATATACATATTCATATAATATGTAGTATTAACATTCATTATGTTAACACACATATTATTCATTTAAATATATATATATATATATAGATATATATATTATTTTTATTCTGTATTTCTTAAGCAACTCTTTTAATTTGACATTTTCATTTAAATATCAAATTAAGGTTTTTATTTGCCTATTTATTTTACATCTAAATATTTTATATTATTTTTCATTTTCTACCCATAATTTGCACCCAAAGGTGTCTTAAAATCATTTCACTTAACTTATTTCATTTAATTTCATTAAACTTATTTATCTTTAATTATTTGACAAAATTTTGGGTTATTACAATACAAAACTTCCTAAACCCATCTAAATTAAACACTATATAAACTTAGCATGACCACCCCATTCTCACCACTCAAGCAAGTGCAAATCCCTTCTCTTCTTTCTCTCCAAGTTGTCCTCTTGACACTATTTCATTCCTTAGCCATCCCACATAGCAACCATAGTAGTAGGAAGAAGGAAAACCCAGAATACTGCATAGAAGTGGCAAGTTCTAGATATAGAACCTAGTTCTGGACGTTCTTCAAGGTAAAATTTATCCTTGGTTGTTTGATCAAGCTTTGTTCATCATCCTTTTGAGATTAGAATCCATATAACAACTTCTAAAGTATTACAAAATCCTAGAAGGAATCAATATGTTCTTTTGGGCCAACCAAAGGATTTAACAAATAAAAGAAGGTATGATGACTCTATCTAAGTCTCAATGCATGGTTTGTAGTCTAGAGTTTGAGTTATTAAGATGCCAAGGACATATGAGAATAAAGGATGGGAGAAACATGCACAAAAGTGTATTTTTTGTGCTGATTACCACGGTAATGATCATTGTTTTCAGAATACTACACTCATCTTCTCCACTGTTTTTGGACTTTCAATCTAGTTATCATAGTATTCTATCGTGGTAGTGTAATGTATTCTTGTTAGTGCCCTATAATTACTGCGGTAGCCTACTACGATAATGTGTCTATTCTTTTGTATCACCCATTGGTGACCGCAGCAATGTAACTACTCTTCTATAATACCCTTTGGTTACCGCAATACTCTACCATGATGGTATAACAGACTTCCCTTGATTTCCTCTATTTATTGCAATAGCTACCGTGGCAGTGCTTCTGCACCTCTCATTTCTCACTTATGTGTTCTGATTACTGTAGTGCTCCTTTCTTCTACCATAGTACATAGAAGCAAGAACACACTTAGACTCATCTAATATGACATCTTTGCATTTTATATGCCATATAGGATAAGGAATCATTAGAATATGATTTCAAAGTATTAGAAACACCATAATCACAAAGAATAATGAATTGAATTCTTGCTCTTTAAGATTGAAGATTCAAAAGGCTTCGAATAGCAAGGGCTAGAAGGAACTAAAGCAATAAAGTGGAGATGACTACTAAGTTTTAAATTATTATTTCAATTTAAATAAATTATGCATGAGTGTATTTAATGATGTGATTGAATGATTTGAATGAATTCATGATCAGTAGCATGAAATGTCCTTGCTTGTATTTATTATCCATATGGGATGAATGGTTGACTGTGGTGTTATTATTTTGGAATATTCACAAAAATCATTTTGAAAGTTTAGGCATTTCGTTTATTTCATGTTTTGAAGTTCACTAAGAAAAGATTAATAAATATCTTAACCACATATCGAGGTGATGATCGGCTATTAGGTGTCATCGTGGATGACCCTAACCCAGACTCAGCCTCAGCTGTTTATTTGATTTTTGAGATTGATACGCTATCACAATAATGGTAATGCCTAGACGAGACTAAGCGTAACACACCGAGTCCCACTACCTGACGATATTGTCCCCACTTAGCCATAGACACACCGTAGGCGTTTTGTTCCTAGAGAAACTTGAACTTGGCCAACCCGCAAAAGGCCTCGGCACTGGTGAACACCCACATATGCACTCATAACCCAGTCTCAACTCTAAGGTCCAACTGATGTGAGATTATTACAATCCACCCCCCATAGAGGCCATCTCGTCCTCAAGATACACACTTGTTACACTCAGAGGTGGCTCTGATACGATTTTTAACACATCGGTCCCACTACGTGACGATATTGTCTGTACTTAGCCACAAACACACTATGGGGGTTTTGTTCCTAGAGAGACTTGAACTCGGGCCACCCCCAAAAGGCCTCGCCACTAGTGAACACCTGCGTATGCACTCATAGCCCAGTCTCAACTCTAAGGTCCAACCGATGTGGGAATATTACAATACACCCCCCCTGCAGGCTAATATCCCACATCGGTCTGACTCCGAAGGGATTCTTAAGCTAAATGAGCAATTGTGAGCCTTACTAGGGTCGAGCGCTTTTGAAAGACTTAGGTTCGAGTCTTATCGTGAACAAAATCTTACACCCTTTAAGTGGTGGCTAAGGTAGGGACAATATCGGTACGTAGTGAGCCCGGGTTGTTAGAAATGGTATCAGAGATGCTCTATGAGTATCGGAGGTATGAATCTCAAGGACGAGATTGCTCCCAAGGGGGTGGATTGTAATATCCCACATCGGTCGGACTCTAGAGAGATTCTTGGGCTAAATGAGCAATTGCAAGCCTTACTAGTGCTAAGCACTTGTGGGAGACTCGGGTTCAAATCTTGCCAAGAGTAAAACCCTACACCCAGTCAGTGGTGGCTAAGGTGGGACAATATTGGTACGTAGTGGGCCCCAGTTGTTACAATTGTGGAGGGTGCTGGATCAACTATTGAGGGCACTTCCATAGATAATCCCTCAAGTGGCTCTTCAGCCTCGAGTACATGAACCCACCCAGGTTCAACAACCAGCATGTAACACCCCAACTCCCACATTCATTGAGTATTGGACATAACCACCATTGTTTGACAATGGACTTAACCATTTGGCAGGTCCGGCTAGTGTTACTTTACAAGTGACACACACTTGACTTTCTGAGAACAAATCAAATTTTTCACCGTAAAGGTAGTGTCTCCAAATCTTCAGGGCAAACACAATGGCCACTAATTCTAGGTCATGAGTAGGGTAATTCTTTTCAAGGACCTTCAGTTGTCGCGAAGCATAAGTGACTACTTGTCTTTCCTGCATCAACACTGCTCCAAGTCCATTTTGCAAAGCATCAGTATAGTGGGTATAGGTAACACCATGGGTTGGAGTGACTAGGATAGGGGTCGTAGTCAATTTCTTCTTCAGTTCTTGGAATGATTGTTCACACTTCTCATTCCAATCGAACTTGATTCCCTTCTTGGTCAGCTTGGTCATAAGTTCTACTAGTTTGGAGAAATCTTGGATGAACCTTCTGTAGTACCCAACTAGACCTAAGAAGCTCCAGATCTCTGTAACTGTCTTAGGTTGCTTCCAATTCATAACCCCTTCCACCTTCTCCGGATCTATAGATATGCCTTCTGCTGACACTATGTGGCCAAGGAACTTGACCGTCTTCATCCAGAACTCACACTTGCTGAACTTCGCATATAATTGATGCCTTCTGAGTGTCTCCAATACTATTTGCAAGTGTTCTAAGTGTTCAGCCTTTGACTTGGAGTAGATTAGGATGTCATCTACGAATACCACCACAAACTGGTCAAGATATTGTCTAAACACTCGAATCATCAAGTCCATGAATGTTATCAGGGCATTGGTTAAACCAAATGGCATCATTGTGCACTCAAAGTGGCCATATCTTGTCTTGAAGGCAGTCTTGTGTATGTCGGACTCCCTGATTCTCAGCTGATGATAACCTGACCTAAGATCAATCTTTGAGAAATGAGTGGTTTCTCTCAATTGATCAAATAAGTCATCAATCCTTGGAAGAGGGTACTTATTCTTCACCGTGGCTTGGTTTAGTTTTTTCGATAATCGACACAAAGTCTCATAGCACCATCCTTCTTCTTCACGAACAACACTGGAGCTCCCCAAGGTGATTCACTCGGCCTAATGAAGCCTTTCTCCCAGAGCTCATCGAGTTGTGACTTTAACTCAATCAGTTTCATCGGTGCCATCCTATAAGGAGGTATGGCTATAGGGTTGGTTCCAGGGTGAAGTTCAATCTTGAACTTTATCTCTCTAGTAGGCAGGAATCTAGGTAAGTAATCTGGAAACACATCCTCGTACTCACTAACCACTGCTAGGTCTTTTATCCTCTTCGGTTCCATAGTCTCTTCCTCAGAGAGTTCCTCAAACTCATCCTTTTGCCTTAGGCAATTCAACATGGCTATGGTTGGGCTCCTTGATAGTTTTCGCATATCTCCATTGATTTTATAGGTTTCCCCAAAAGGTAGGGTTATGGTCATTCATCTCTTAGGACAATCTATCTGGGTTTGATACTGATCTAATGTAACACCCCAACCCCCACATTCCTTGAGTTTGGACATAACCACCATTGTTTTGACGGTGGACTTAACCAATTGGCGGGTTGGGTCATGTTACTTTACAAGCGACACAC
>JAJIYU010008097.1:0-18436 GCA_030144865.1 Tinospora cordifolia | reverse complement strand
CAACGTTAGTGTTAAAGAAAATTCAATCACCATTAGTATTCCCTGAGGACGATACCCGGACTTTCCGGATATTACTACAAGCGATCTCGTATACTTGCGAGTCCGCTAACATTTTCCACCTTCTAATTTTCTTTTATAGAAAATAAGGGTGTTATTGAACTCAAACTATTTGTACAAGCTGATGGGACAAACTCCAGATCGAGCGACGAGACCGATGTCTACTTAGCAATCGTACTTTCTAAGGTAGGATAAGCCACCTTCCTTTCAATGTTTAGCTTTACTCAGGACAAGGCTTACCCACTATTAGCTCAACTTGTAGTCTTTGTATCCAAACAAAACATTTAAAAAACATATACTTCCTTTTTGAAAACACTTTCTAAAACATTTTTCAATTTTCAAAAATAGAAGGTAAGGCATTAAAATTTCAATTCAATCCAATGTGAAACCCTAATTTAAGTTTCTAATTCTTGTCAAACAACTAACATTTGACTTTCTATTTCTAGCCTAATCAACACATGTTTAGGCTTGACTTTCTATTTTTTTCACCCAAAACACCTAAAAGCCTAGGCTCTGATACCACCTTTGGTATCAAAGGAAACATTTTAATCTTTGGCCCAACAGCTAATGCCTAGGCTTTGATACCACCTTTGTAATGCCCCGACCCCCTGAGAAATAGGTTAAAGCGCAACCACAAGGCGGGTTGGATCTAATGTTACATTTATAAGTACACAACTTGTATCTCAATTCCTTTATTCTAACACTTATTAAAATACTCATAAATACACTTCCGTTGAGTTTAATATTCAACAAGATAATACAAGTGAATAAAGGAAATCTTCAAAATCTCTATTTATAAAATAAAGAAATACATTATTGAATTCATATAATCAAAAGAAAGAGTACATAACTCTAAAATTTAAAACAAAAATTCAGCGAAAGTCTTCATTCAAAAGTTGGGACATATGCCCTTACAATATGGACTTTTTTTAAAAGTAGACTTTCAAAAATCCATAGTCTTCATGTAATTCAATATCCTAAAAAATAGAAGGAATGGGTGAGTACATAGGTCAGTGGATAATTCATCAAACTACTAATTTATTAATTCGAATCAAAAGTACATCCAATTTCAATCACTTACAAGCATTAAGCATTTCAAACAATATTTTGTTAGAGTTGTATATTTGACCAAATGGGGTTTTAAACCCTTGATGTTCTTCATTAAAATACTTCTATTATGGGATGGAATGACAATTCGTCTTGTCACATTCCATTGGCATGTCCACATTCCAAGTATTTTAAAACATATCCACACTTATTGATATTACTCATATACACTAAGTATATACAAAGAACACCCATAGCATCACATAGACTATTGTGATGGTACGTGGTTCTTATCTTCACTTTCTCATATTTAAATTCAAATAAATATGAAAAAAGATCATAATAATAAATATCAGAATTTAAGTAACCAAGAGAACATGAGAAACACAAATAACATGCTAGAAAACTCAAAAATAAGCCTAAGCATGGTTTGTAAGCATGTTATGCTATCACGTATGAATTAAAAATATAAAAACATGCTAGTTGAAATTAAAACATGATCAAACATGCTCCAAACTAAAATTTAAACATGCTGAAATTTATAAAATAACATGATAAAAAAATTGAAAACAAGAATGCACTAAAGGCTTGAAGTAGTAAAATAGGAGTTCCAGAAATCTCCTCCACCTTAATCCGAGTTTCTTTATAGAATCCTGCAGAGGTTCCCTTATGCACCCCTTCTAGAACTTCAAGAACTTTTAATCACCAACAAAAATACTTCAACAACTCTCTAAAACACAAAAATAAGAACTTCTCACACAAGAAAGAAAAGAGAGTGAGAAGAGGTGCCAAGAAGAAGGCAAGAACAAACAAAGAGGGAAGTGTCAACTTTTTGCTTTGGGATGAGATAAAAGTGAGCAAGGGGGCTTTATATAGATGTTCATGAGAGTATATGGGATGTCCTAGGGCAGCCTTGGGCAGCTCACAAATATTTGGGCAAGTTTCTATACATAAAGGGGATGGTTTGCATCAAGAGGGCAAGTGTACTCATGGTTGGCAAGTAGGACCACTATGGCTTTCTAATTCGAAAGATATGAGTACAATCTTGTTCCCTAACTATGTGTGAACACAAAATAGGTTTAAATCATATTCTAATTCAAATGGGACGTCCCCTTTGTGTTTATGACAACTTTCCTTTTTGGTTTCCTTGCTTGCTCATGACACAAACACACAAGGAATACTTTCACATTTTCTTATTTCTTAGACATCAAGCATGGGTGTACAATATCAAATTTGAGGGGACACTATATAATAGTCAAAGATGCTCATCTTGGTTCCAAGAAACTATCTAAATAGGGTTGCTCACATGTGTGCACACACATGTATGTGGTTGGGCCAATTTTGACTTAAGTGGGTGTGGGTGTATACAATCAAGTGGGGGTGGCCATGATTTCATGGGTTCAGAAAAATCAAATAAAAATTAATATCTTCTTATTTATATAGAATTATGATTTATATCCTATAGTTTTGAAATCACATGAACCTAATGCACATTTTAAGGTATGATTTGACCCTAAGTGATTTTCCTTCAAAAACTTTCCTTATTTAAGACCCACTATAGTCACTAGGCAAATAAAAATCCAAATTATGGCCAATTGTTCTGATTTTTGGATATTTTATTCATTTTATTAGTTCATGTCATTCCATTTCATTTCAGGTCATTTCGATCCCCTAAAGTACCCTAAGTGACAATTCTTTCTAATTTGGACCCATTGAAGGCATTTGACAAACGAAAACCTTAACCTTGACCAATTGTTCTAATTTTTGGATATGTTATCCAATTAGTTGGTTCATGTCACCTTACTTCATTTCAAATTGTTTTGGGTCCCTAAAGGTCACCAAATGAGACTTTCGAAACCTGCCAAATTTAGCCTTGAAATGAGCCTAGTTTCATTTTGCACCCAATTTCACCGAATTGATATTGAATTTTATTTAATTAAATACAGAGTTTTTAGGTATTACAACAACCTTTTTTTGTAACACACAGACACACCAAGATACACTGGGTAACTCAAGGTACTATCCCTTTCCCTTGGGATTTTCTGTTAGCTCAATGGTAGCAGATTTCAAGAAATCTATGTACTTAAGCCCCAAGTCGTGGGTTCGAAACTCTGCGAAGGCAAGAAAACCATAAGGGGAGAGGACAGTGCGTTGAGTCACCCAGTGTGTCCAGTGTGTCAATGTGTTATAGTACATGTGCATGTTTTAAGCATTCATAAATCATGCCATGCCTAATACCATGTTTAGGTTTATTTCAATGTATGATGCATCTTTTTGGATGATTCATGCTTTGATTTTCATATTATTTATATTCTAAAATTTATTTCTCTTATTCTTGAATATGAGATTAATAATAAGATGTTGGTGATTAATAAACACGTACCATCATAGTGGACATTTGGGACATTATGGATGTTCTTTTCAAGTGACTAGCTCACATGGTATAAGGCCAAAATACTTGGTCGGTGGGTAAGAAGCCCTAAGTCCAAAAGTCCAATGAGATTGGTTAAGAAATGTAACACCCCAACCCCCGTATCTTTTAAGCAGTGTACATTGCCACTGTTCTCTTGATATTGGACTTAACAAAACGGCAGGTCGGGCCGGTGCTACATTACAAGTGACACACACTTGTTCTTTTCTTTTCAATATCTCATGCCTTTGTATAAAATTTAAGAATACAATTTTCAATAAAATCAAGGCAAATTAGAAGAGATAGAGAAATTCAAACTATTTTATTCATAATAGAAATTGAAAGTACTAAACTCTTCAAAAAGAACTAATTGTTACAGCGGAAGACTTCAAAATACTTTTCAGTAGAAAAACATAAAAACTTTGGGCAACATGCCCTAAAAATTCTAAAAATATAACACTGTAGAAACTTTTTAAGAAACTATCTATATTCAACTGCTCCATGGATTTCATGTTCTTGAAAAATAAGAAAGGAAGGAGTGAGCACATAGCCCAGTGGATCCTTTTCGAATAACTATTTTTCATATTCAAACTCATAACACAATCATAATTCAAACAATTGTAATCATTAGGCATTTCAAACAACAATTTGTTCAAGTCGAGTTTCAGACCAAAAGGGCCTTTAATCCCTTGATGTTCTTAACTAAGTAAATAGGGCCCACTCGGCATCAACCCGTTCCACATAGTGACAACCAGTGGTATACGAGCCTCAAGTACTTTGAAAACCATATGACCTAACTCATATGAAAAGAACATCCATAGTGTCGCGATGACCACTATGATGGTACGTGGTTATTATCTCCATCGTCTTTGATTAAATCTCATATCATGATCTCATAACATAAATTTCAGAATATGAAATCGAACTAAAATTCAGAATATCCATAGTCAATTCGTGAAATACTCATAAAACATGCATCATAATTTAATTTAAAAGCCTAAGCATGATACTAACATGGCATGGATATTTCTCAAACATGAATCAAAACTAAAATACTGAAATAAACATTTAAAATTCTAGAACTGAAGTTGAAAATCTTTGAATTCGTTGAAAAACACACAACAATGGGCATGCCATGAATTTAAATAAGAGCAGAAGGGTGTTCTAGAAATCACTTCCACCTTGTAACACTTTCTTCCGAAATTTCGGCAGCAATTTCCCCCACGTACGAGTGCCAATGAAGATCGCCCAACTTAATTCTCCAATTCGAGAGAAGAACTTCTCATACACACAAGAAGGGAAGATGGGAAGAGGTGCCAAGAAGAAGGTTTTGAGAAAACAAGGGGAGAATTCAACTCTTATTTTTTGGAATGAATGAAATTGAGAGCCTAGGGGGGTTTATATAGGTTTTCAAAGGGACAAAATTAGAAAGTTTTGTGTTCTTCTTTGAATAAAATGCCCTAATTCTCCCTAATTTCGTACTTTCTAATTTTTGGAGCAAAATGAGTATTTTTTGGATTTTTCTGGATTTTAGAAATATTTTTCGGAATTAGAAACCCATTATTCAGAATTTTCAGAATTTTTTCGATTTTTTTCGTTATTTTTTCGTATTTTAAATTTCAAATTTAATCTAGGCCGTTGGATCAATCTTGGATCAATAAAAGAAATCAAAATATTCGAATCTGGATCGTTGGATTTTTCTTGAGCGCATCAATGATCGCGATCAATCCAAAACAGTTTTGATCTGGACTGTCCGATAATCCTCGAGCGCAACACTGTTCGCGATCTCTCAACGCAGCTTCGATTTCGACTGATAGATGATCCTGGATCACAATGTGCGGATCTGATTTCACGATCAACGAACTCGCTTCTGGCCACACGATCATCCTCGAGTTTCGTACTTGGATCTCTGGCCATTGGATTTTGATGATCCAGTGTACCCAGGCATTCGTTTTGGTTTTAATCCCATTCGTTGGATTTTGACAGATTGAATTCATACCGTAAGATGTACTTTAAGTTTATTTTTTTTATTTTTCAGCCGAATTTCTTGTTTTCTCTTCAGATTTTTGCGAAATCTCGATCCCGATTGACTTTCTGATCCTGTTTTCATAAAAAATTGCACATATCCTTGTATTTTTAGCTATGATATCCCATAATATACATTATATTCATATATTTTCTTCCAAAAATCCACTAAATTGATTTTTATTCCTCATTTGGGTAAACTATGACTTGCCAAAATTCTCATTCGTCAATTTTGTATAATTTTCTGGGTAAAAATTCAAATTTCACATGAATTTTTCGAGATGTTACAACCTACCCACCTTAGAAAAAATTTCGTCCTCAAAATTTGTACATATTTAGGTCTTCCTTATGAACAGATGCGGGTACTTGGTCTTCATCTCACTTTCGAGTTCCCACGTGGCTTCTTCTACCCCGTGATGTTTCCACAACACCTTCACTAATGAAATATCCTTTGTTCTTAGATTTTGTACGTTGTGGTCAAGGATTCTGACCGCTGTTTCCTTGTAGGTAGCATTATCTTGAATATTCACTTCCTCCCAATGAATGATGTGAGAGGGGTCAGGTTCGTATTTCCTCAACATGGATATATGGAATACATTATGTGCTAAAGTCATTCGGTTTGGTAGCTCCAACTCATAAGCACATTCCCCAATTATTCTAAGTATTTCAAAGGGTCCAACATACTTTGGAGATAACTTCCCTTTGAATTCGAACCTTTTGATACCCTTCTGAGGGCTAATCCTTAGAATACTTTGTCCCCAACTTAGAACTCTAATGGTTTTTTCCTTTTGTCTGCGTAGTTCTTTTGACGGCTCTGCGTAGTAGTCAGTCTCTTTTGTATTAACTTGACTTGGTTGCTCATTTCTTCTACCATGTCTAGCCCAGTTAATACTTGATCTTCAAGTTCAACCTAATAGGTAGGTGATCTGCAAGGTCTTCCATAGAGAGCTTCAAATGGAGCCATTTTTATGCTTACCTGATAACTGTTGTTATAGGAAAACTCCGCCAAGTGTACGTACTTGCTCCAATTCCCCTTGAAGTCTAAAACACAAGACCTCAACATATCTTCCAAAATCTTGATAACTCTCTCAGACTGACCATCTGTCTGAGGGTGAAAGGCTGTACTCATGGTGAGTTTAGTACCCATCTCCTTCTAGAGGCTCTACCAGAACTGTGAAGTAAAGTGGGCGTCTCTGTCAGACACGATAGTCTTGGGTACACCATGAAGTCTGATGATTTCTTTAACATAGATTTCTCCCAGCTTGCTGACTTGGTCTGTGGATCTGATTGGCAAGAAGTGAGCCACTTTGGTGAGACGATCCGCTATCACCCAAACAATGTCTTCTCCCTTTTGGTTCATAGGTAAACCACAGACAAAGTCCATGGCAATGTTATCCCACTTCCATTTAGGGATTGGGAGTGGTTGTAACATTCCAGAGGATTTCTGGTGTTCTGCTTTCACTTGTTGGCATGTTAAGTACTTAGAAACGTATTTAGCTATCTCACTTTTCATTCCTCTCCACCAGTAGGTTTTCCTGAGGTTTTGGTACATTTTATCCCCACCAGGGTGCATGGTATACTTAGTCTGATGAGCTTCATCAAGTATGACCTGCTTGTTCTGTCCCTGCTGAGGTACACATATCCTTTCTCTGAGCCTTAGGATGTTTTCAACATCCATCCTGAAGTCAGTATGCTTTCCTTGCGTGACTCCTTTGATTAGTTGAGCAAGCCACTTGTCTTGCTTCTGTTCATCCCGGATCTGATGTAATAGATCCAATTGGCAAGATATATTGTAAAGATAGGCTTTTTTTTCGTTAAGGTTTACACCTAACCTAAAATCTTCAATCAACTGGTACATCTGACCTTTTTCTTCCTCTTATTTGTTGAACTTCCTACTCAAGGCATCAGCCACTACATTGGCCTTCCCCGGATGGTAGTGTAGTTGAAAATCATAGTCTTTCAAGAATTCCATCCATCTCTGTTGCCTGAGGTTCAACTCCTTATGGGTGAGGATGTACTTCAAGCTCCTATGATTTGAAAACAACTCAAATTTCTCACCATAAAAGTAGTGTCTCCAAATCTTCAGGGCAAACACAATGCTCGCTAGCTCTAGGTCATGAGTAGGGTAGTTTCTCTCATGGACCTTTAGTTGTCTTGAGGCAAAAGCGATGGCTTGCTTTTCTTACATTAGGACAGCACCCAATCCACTCAGTGAGGCATCAGTATATGGTGTGTAAGTAACACTTGAAGTTGGGCTGACTAAAACAGGAGCCGTAGTCAATCTTGTCTTCTATTTTTTGAATGACCGTTCACACTTCTCATCCCACTAGAACTTAACTCCTTTTCTAGTCAACTTAGTCATAGGTTCTACCGACTTGGAAAAGTCCTTAATGAACCTTCTGTAGTAGCTTGCCAAGCCCAAGAAACTTATGATTTCTGTTATTGTCTTGGGTTGCTTCCAGTTCATAACAACTTCCACTTTCTCTGGATCTACAGCAATACCTTTTGTTGATACAACATGGCCTAGGAACTTGACAATTTCAATCCAAAACTCGCACTTACTAAATTTAGCATATAGCTAGTTTCTTCTGAGAGTTTCTAGTATGATCCTCAAGTGGTCTAGGTGCTTGGCTTCTGACTTAGAGTAGATCAGAATATCATCCACAAATACCACTACAAACTGGTCAAGGTTCTGTCTAAACACTCGGTTCATCAAATTCTTGAAGGCTGTCAGGGCATTGGTCAAACCAAAGGGCGTCACGGTGAACTCAAAGTGTCCATATCTTGTTCTAAAAGCCTTCTTGTGGATGTCAGACTCTCAAATCCTCAGCTGATGGTATCCTGACCTAAGATCAATTTCAGAAAAATGAGTGGCTCCTCGTAATTGATCAAATAGGTCGTCAATCCTTGGTAAAGGATATTTATTCTCTACTATAGCTTGATTCAACTTCCGGTAGTCGACATAAAATCGCAAGGAACCATCCTTCTTTTAAACGAATAATACTGGGGCTCCCCAGGGTGATTCACTCGGCCTGATGAAACGTTTTTCCCTGAGCTCGTCCAATTGAGTTTTAGCTCAATTAGTTCTGCTGGCGCCATTCTATAAGGAGGTATGGCTATAAGGTTTGTTCTAGGGTGAAGTTCAAACTTGAACTCTAACTCTCTTGCTGGTGGTAGTCCAGGTAAGTCATTTGGGAACACATCTTCGTACTCACTGACTATGGCTAGGTCATGAATATTCTTTAAGTTAGTAGGTTCTTCTTCAGAGAGTTTTTCAAACTCATCCTTCTACTTCAAACAATTTAGCAAAGTTAGGGTTGGACTTCTTGGTAGTCTCCGCATATCCCCATTGATTTTAAAGATCTCCCAAGAAGGTAATGTTAGGGTTATTTGTCTCTTAGGACAATCTATCTAGGCCTGGTACTAGTCTAACCAATCCATCCCCAAGATTACATCATAGCCATAGAAAGGTAGGGTATATAGGTCGACTGTTAAAATTTTATCCCCAAACCTAAGGTCACAACTACACATCTTCTTTGAAGTCACAATGGTCCCTATTGGTGTGGACACATTCAAAATCACAGACATTGTTTTTTTCACAAGTTGTAACCTATCAACTAGTTTTTCAGAGATAAAAGATTTTGAGGCACCCGAGTCAAACAACAATCTCACAGTAACATTAAACAATAAGAACATACCTTCTACTATAGGGGCCTGGTCTTCCTGGGTCTCCAATGATAACATTCTGGCTTGGTTTTGACCACAGCCCTGGTTTTGCCCTTGATTGGCATTCTGATTCTGTATGGCTTGAGGTCACCCATTTTGACTTCCTCCCTGAGTATTTTGTTGTTGCTGCTAGGAATCTTGAGCTGGTGCAGTTGGGCAATTTCTCGCCAAATGACCCTTTTGCTTGCATACATAACACAATCCTAGCCTCTTAGCATCTTCCCTTGACTCGTCCTTGTTCCATCCCTATTTATAGGTTTGTGGTGCCTTTCCACCACTCTTATTCTTTTTCTATGCCTTTGGGTTCTCTATTTCATTACTAGGCCTCTTGTTCTTTTCCTCTCAACTTTTGTTCTAAGTTGAGTTCATGCCCTAGGATCCCTATGTCTTTAAGCTTAGAGTCATATTCACTTTGTGAATCTCAATCTTGAGATCTTGAGCAAACCAATTAGTTTTCATTCTTTTTTCTTAGATCAACTCCCGAGAGAACTTATCCAATTTAGTAAACTTTCACTCGTACTCAACTATAGTCAAGTCACTGCGATTCAACCTGACGAAGTCCTCTTGTAGCTTCCACAGTGTCATCTCTAGAAAGAACTTTTCATGGAAGACCTCTTTGAACTCTTTTCGGCTCATCCTTTCAATTTCAATCTTTGTTTCAGCAAACATTCGTACTATCATGACTCTAGATTCAGTTTCGAGGTTCTTGATTTGTTTAATGGCCTAAAAATCTTTCTTCTAGGTTCTTTTCATGCATGGGTACATGATTTGGTTTTAAAGCAAATAAACATTACAACATGCATATCACACAATCATATAATCAAGCTAGCATAGCAAGGTTCTAAGCGTCCACCTAAGCTTTCAGGTTCAAGTGTCCCATACCACTCTACTCCTTCCACTTAGGCTTTCACTCAGAACGGAGCTGCACCCAAACAATTTCGCGAATTGCTTGATAACTAAGGTTCCCGAGCCCACTATGCTCAACTGTCCCATACCAGCGAGCATAGAGAAACCCGTTCTGCCAGAGTTATCAATCATTTACCACACATGGTCCATCATTCTCTAAGTCCAAGCTTCCTCTATAACCCCCAATTCCTATGCATCCATACTACATAGAAATCAAAAATTATAGAAGCTTCCCGGTCTCGTGTCCTAATCAAACAATTTTCTATTTTCACACAAGTTTTAGTCTCTAGCCTATGCCCTAGAGTTTTATGCTTTTGATCCACTGTGCCACCCATAGCTATACTCGTTTCTACCTAAGGTCTTTTCTATGGACCTAGGGTTCAGTTCTGGTTGACTTACAACCTTTGTCTTGCCAAGATACCACCTTTGGCATCTTTTTCGACTTCTAATTAATTCCTTGCCCTAATTTCCAACCTTATTTTCTTTAATAAAAAGTAAGGGTGTTCTTCAACGCCGACTACTCATATAAGCTGGTGGGACAACCTCCAGATCGGGCGGCGAGACTGAAGTCTGCTTAGCAACTGCACTTTCTAGGGCGGGATAACATACCTCCCTTTCAATGTTTAACTTTATTCAGGACAAGGCTTACCCACTATCAGCTCAACTTGTAGTCTTTGTATCCAAACAAAACATTTTCAAAACATATATTTCCTTTTTGGAAATGCTTTCTAAAACGTTCTTCAATTTGAAAAATAGAAGGTAGGGCATTCTAAATTCAATTCAATTCAAGGTGAAACCCTAAGTTTGAGTTTTTCATTCTAGTCCAGTGTTTCTACTAACTGGGCTCTGATACCACACTTGGTATCAGAAGAGACTTTTTGTTTTTGGTCTAGCAACTGATGCCTAGGCTTTGATACCACCTTTGGTATTAGAGTAACTTTCTAATTCTTGCCCAGTTCATCTACTAACTGCGCTCTGATACCACCTCTTTAACACCCCAACCCCCATATCTTTTTAGCAGTGTACATTGCCTCATTCTCTTGACAGTGGACTTAACAAAATGGCAGGTCGGGCCGGTGTTACATTACAAGTGACACACACTTGTTCTTTTCTTTTCAATATCTCATGCCTTTGTATAAAATTCAAGAATACAATTTTCAATAAAATCAAGGCAAATTTAAAGAGATAGAGAAATTCAAACTATTTTATTCATAATAGAAATTAAAAGTACTAAGTTCTTCAAAAAGAACTAATTGTTACAACGGAAGACTTCAAAATACTTTTCAGTAGAAAAACATAAAAACTATGGGCAACATGCCCTAAAAATTCTAAAAATATAATACTATAGAAAGTTTCTAAGAAACTATCTATATTCAACTGCTCCATGGATTTCATGTTCTTGAAAAATAAGAAAGGAAGGAGTGAGCACATAGCCCAGTGGATCCTTTTCGAACAACCATCTTTCATATTTAAACTCATAACACAATCATAATTCAAACACTTGCAATCATTAGGTATTTCAAACAACAATTTGTTCAAGTCGAGTTTTAGACCAAAAGGGCCTTTAATCCCTTGATGTTCTTAACTAAGTAAATAGGGCCCACTTGGCATCAATCCGTCCCACATGGTGACCACCAGTGGTACACGACCCTCAAGTACTTAGGTCTGAAAACCATATGACCTAACTCATATGAAAAGAACATCCATAGTGTCGCGATGACCACTATGATGGTACATGGTTATTATCTCCATCGTCTTTGATTAATTCTCATATCATGATCTCATAAAATAAATTTCAGAATATGAAATCAAACTAAAATTCAGAATATACACAGTCAATTCGTGAAATACTCATAAAACATGCATCATACTTTAATTTAGAAGCCTAAGCATGATACTAACATGGCAGGGATGATATGATTTCTCAAACATGAATCAAAACTGAAATACTGAAATAAACATTTAAAATTCTAGAACTAAAGTTGATAATCTTGAATTCAGTGAAAAGCACACAACAATGAGCAGGCCATGAATTCAAATAAGAACAGAAGGGTGTTCTAGAAATCACATCCACCTTGTGACGCTTTCTTTCAGAATTTCGGAAGCGATTCTCTCCACGTACTAGTGCCAATGAAGATCGCCCAACTTAATTCCTCAATTCGAGAGAAGAACTTCTCACTCACACAAGAAGGAAAGATGGGAAGAGGTGCCAAGAAGAAGGCTTTGAGAAAACAAGAGGAGAATTCAAGTCTTATTTTTTGGAATGAATGAAATTGAGAGCCTAGGGGGGTTTATATAGGTTTTCAAAGGGAGAAAATTAGAAAGTTTTGTATTCTTCTTTGAATAAAACACCCTAATTTTCCCTAATTTCATACTTTTTAATTTTTGGAGCAAAATGAGTATTTTTCGGATTTTTTCCAAATTTTAGAAATATTTTTTGGAATTAGAAACCCATTTTTCAAAATTTTCAGATTTTTTTTTCAAATTTTTTCGTATTTTAAATTTTGGATTTAATCTAGGCCATTAAATCGATCTCGGATCAATCAACAGAAATCAAAATCTTTGAATCTAGCCCATTTAATTTTCCTCAAGCGCATCAACGATAGCGATCAATCCAAAATGGCTTTGATCTGGACCGTCCGATGATCTTCGAGCCCAGCACTATTCATGATCTAATCAACTCGGCTTTGATCTGAACCGTTCGATGATCCTCAAGTGTAGCACTGTTCACGATATCTCAACATGGCTTCGATCTCGATCGTCAGATGATCCTTGATCATAGTGTGCGGATCTGATTTTGTGATCAACAGACTCGCTTCTGGTCGCACGATCATCCTCGAGTTTCGTACTTGGATCTCTGTTTATTGGAATTTGATGATCCAGTGCACTCGGGCATTCGTTTTGGTTTTAATCCCATTCGTTGGATTTTGACAGATCGAATTCAAACTGTAGGATGTATTTTAAGTTTATTTTTTTGATTTTTTAGCCGAATTTCTTGTTTTCTCTTCGGATTTTTGCGAAATCTCGATCCCGATTAACTATCTAATCCTGTTTTCATCAAAAATTGCACATATCCTTGTATTTTTGGCTATGATATCCTATAATATACATTATATTTATATATTTTCTTCCAAAAATCCACTAAATTGATTTTTATTCCTCATTTAGGTAAACTATGACTCGCCAAAATTCTCATTCGTTAATTCTATATAATTTTCTAAGTAAAAATTCAAATGTCATATGAATTTTTTGAGATGTCACAAGAAATGCCTTTTTCACTCTAAGAAGGTATTTTGTTAAGAACATCAAGAGCCTTGAAAACTGTTTTGGTCTAAGTCACAACTATACACAAAATGTTGCTTGAAATGCCTAATGTATGCAAGTGTATCAATTATGGATGTGTTTTTAGTTTAAATTAGAAAATTGGTTGTTTAAAAAGGATCCATTGGGCTATGTGCGCACCCTTCCTCTCTTATTTTTCAAGAAATTGATTTGCATGAAGACCATGAATATTAGTTAAGCCTCTTTCTTAAATTTAGAAAGTTTCTAATTTCTATGTAAGGTCATGTTGCCCAAGTTTTGAATATTCTACTGTAATAATTTCTTTTTGAGATTGAGTTATGTACTCCACTTTATTAAATTAATAAATTTTGTGAATTTCATTTATCTCTTGTATTATTTAATTTAATTCCTAAATTTTAGTTTAAGTACTCTTAAATTCCATTAAGGCATGAGATATTTGAGACTAAATATCAAGTGTGAGTCACTTGTAATGTAATACTGGTCCGACCCGCCTGTATGGTTAAGTCTACTGTCAAAATAGTGGTTACATCCAAATAAATAAAGAATACGAGGATTGGCTTGTTACATTCACACTTCTCATCCCAATCGAATTTAACTCCCTTAGTGGTTAGCTTGGTAATAGGTCCTGCTAGTTTGGAGAAATCATGGATTAACCTTCTATAGTATCTAGCCAGGCTATAATGCCCCGAAATTTTCAAATGCATACAAATCGAAAATAGATTTTTAAAGATTATGAAATAAATGAAAAAATGTGTGAAAACTTGTTTTAAATGATTATTATATAGTATGGTATGGAAATAAAATAAATTGGGATGTTAGGAAATGGAAAAAACGTTGGAAAAAAACTAGATTTCACACTGATGACCGCTGTCACTAAAGGCTGACCGCGGTACTCAGTGGAAAATCACGGGAAAAATTAGGTCACACAGGGTGATCGCAGTCCGTAAAGTGCCGACCGTGGTCATTGCGCGAGATTTAAACAGATTCAAGCCCTTGATTCGTCATTTCACGCACAAAACTTCCAAAATCGATTCAGAGCTTCAAAGAGAAAATCCAAAGTTGATTCAAGGAGGAGCTAAAGGTCTAAGGTAGGAATCTGAACCTCTTAATCATTTCAGTTTCAGCTCTATCGATTCATTCAGATTTCGTATCAAAAATTAGGGTTTTGAGGGTTTTGATGTATAAAATGATCCAGAACCCTATAAGCTCGGATCTTCCTTCTAAACTGATAGTTTATCGATTTAGAACTGAATTCTAAAAGTTTTACTTGTTCAATTGTAGTTTTAGACGGATTCAGAGGAAATTCACCTATCTGGAGGGTTTCTGAAGGTGCAAATCCCTTGATAGGTAATAAAACCTAATCTATTCCTCTTTTGATGTTGTAGTCAGTTTTAAATATGTTCTATTATTAATTTGGAACGCGTTGACTATAATTTCGCATTTTTGTATGGAAAAATGGAAATTTGGATTTTCTATACTATTGTTGAAGGGAGATTTTTGGTGATTTGGACTGAATGACGAGGTTTAATCATTTCAGACTATAGACTTCGAGCGTGATCCTCGCGAATAGGCGCAAGGGTCATTCTTTGTTATCAGGTGGGCGGGATTCTCTTGCTCACTAGTATTATGTAGGCTTGAAGTTCAAGGCATGATGTTTGTGTAGCCTAGGATGTTAGATGCATGCTAGGGTGTGTATAATTCTTGGATGCCTTGATTGATGATTGAGCATAACGTCTGGTTATATGCTTTCAGTATTTGCTTTAATATGCGGCATAATGTCTGGTTATTTATATCATTTGCTACATGATTTAGATACCTTGATTGATGATTGGGTATGGAATGAAATCTACTGAAACTAAAGAAGATTAAATTATGATTTAATAATTCAACGTACTGGGGCGATAGCAGTATCTATCGACGACTCGTGGACATGGCCATATTTGCCGCACGACATCTTCCAGATCCCATCGTTGGTGTTCTTAACGAAGCCTCCTGCGAGGGCTGAGAGTTCCTTGGATGGGTGAGCATTGGCTGTACACCATTGCACCTATTCTTGGACGACGTGACAGGTCGTGAACGGTATCGTGGCTCGAGACGATACCGGCTAGGATTGATTTCGTGTCATCGAGGGACACCGAGAGTATAGCTCTTTCGGTCTTAGATTATGACAAAACAAATGATGGCTTGAAATGATTAATGTAATGAAAGTGTGTGCATGTTTTGGATTTTTGGTTTATATAATGCTCGTGATGTGTAGAGATGATCCACTGGGCTCTCAAGCTCACCCCATTTTCTTTTACAGGTAGGTACTCGACGAGGTGGAGTATACTAGTTGATCGTTGATTCAAGGATTGTTAGGTGATTTCGCTGGGAGGTCACTGGTGGACTTGTATTCTTGTTTTTGTCTCAATTTTCTCAGATCATGTATATATTTTGAACAGGCCGTGTGGCCAATTATTTCATTTTACATTTTTAAAATGTTGTTGGGACTTTGGCTTTGTGAGCCTATTTTGAATCATAGACTTTGAAGTGTATTTTGAGAGGTTGCCTTCCGAGGCTAATGACATGTATATGTTTAGTCTTACTTGAACCTTGTTATATGGGTTGGTGATTTTTATGGTTTCCGCTGCAGAAATTTGTTTTTCATTATAAATTTAATGTGAAAAATCTGGTGAAGTGTTTGAAATTATTTTTCTGGGTTATGATATTCGTCGATAGACATAGTAGGATGTTTATCAAGATTGATATGTTTTTCTCATTTTATAAAATTGAGAACGATTTTAGTGAGTTGTAAAGAAGTTGACGACCCCTGGTTCCCGGCGGATCAGACCCACATAATTGTGAAAAGTCTCGCACGCACATCAGCTAAGCCGAGGGGAGCGCTTACCTATGCGCTGGGCCCGACCTGACGCGTACAGGAGGACTTGGGTTCCAGTCCGGGGGCTCGGGGTGTCACACAGGCCTAAGAAGCTCTTAATCTTTGTAATTGTCTTAGGTTACTTCCAATCCATGACAACTTCTACCTTCTCTAGGTCTACAAAAGTGTTTTTTGTTGATACTAAGTGACCAAGAAACTTGATTGTCTTCATCTAGAATTCACATTTGTTGAACTTGGCATATAATTGATGTCTTCTGAGGGTTTCCAACACTATCTGCAAGTGTTCTAAGTGTTTAACTTCTGACTTAGAGTAAATCTGGATGTCATCCATGATTACCACCATAAATTGGTCAAGGTATTGTCTAAACACTTGGTTCATTAAATCTACGAATGTTGTTGGGGCAGTGGTCAAACCAAAGGGCATCATGGTGAACTCAAAGTGTCCATATCTTATTCAGAAGACAGTCTTCTATATTAGACTCCCTGTTTCTCAACTGGTGATATCTCGACCAAAGATCAATCTTTGAGAAATGAGTGGCTCCTTTCAATTGATCAAATAGGTTATAAATCCTTGGAAAATGATACTAATTCTTCGCTATAGCTTGGTTCAACTTCCGATAATCAACACATAGTCTCATGGAACTATCTATTTTTTTTTTGACAAAGAGTACAACCACTCCCCAAGATGATTCACTTGGCTTGGTGAAGCCTTTCTTCCAGAGCTTGTCAATTTGAGACTTTAGCTTAATCTTTGTAATTGTCTTAGGTTACTTCCAATCCATGAAAACTTCTACCTTCTTTGGGTCTACAAAGGTGTTTTTTTTTATACTAAGTGACCAAGAAACTTGATCGTCTTCATCTAGAATTCACATTTGTTGAACTTGGCATATAATTGATGTCTTCTGAGGGTTTCCAACACTATCTGCAAGTGTTCTAAGTGTTTAACTTCTGACTTAGAGTAAATCTGGATGTCATCCATGATTACCACCATAAATTGGTCAAGGTATTGTCTAAACACTTGGTTCATTAAATCTACGAATGTTGTTGGGGCAGTGGTCAAACCAAAGGGCATCATGGTGAACTCAAAGTGTCCATATCTTATTCAGAAGACAGTCTTCTATATTAGACTCCCTGTTTCTCAACTGGTGATATCTCGACCAAAGATCAATCTTTGAGAAATGAGTGGCTCCTTTCAATTGATCAAATAGGTTATAAATCCTTGGAAAATGATACTAATTCTTCGCTATAGCTTGGTTCAACTTCCGATAATCAACACATAGTCTCATGGAACTATCTTTTTTTTTTTGACAAAGAATATAACAACTCCCCAAGATGATTCACTTGGCTTGGTGAAGCCTTTCTTCCAGAGCTTGTCAATTTGAGACTTTAGCTCAATCAGTTCTACTGGTGCCATTTTGTAAGGAGATATGGCTATAGGGTTGGTTCCAGGGTGAATTTCAATATTTGAACTCTAATTCTCTAGCAGGAGATAGTCTAGGTAAGTCATCTGGGAACACATTCTAGTACTCATTAACCACTCCTAGGTCTTAGATTATCTTTAGTTCAACAAGTTCTTCTTTAGAGAGTTCCTTGAACTCATTCTTCTACCTTAAGTAGTTCAACATGGCTATGGGGAATATTGAGGTGATTCCTTTTGGTCTTAACGTCAACCTAAACAATTGAAGTGTTTTAAATGCCTAATGATTTATAAGTGTTTGCATGTTTTATATTTTTGACTTTAATAATGCTTGAGATGTGTTGTACATGATCCACTAGGCTCTTGAGTTCACCCTACTAATCTATTTTTTAGGTAATCATTGAAGACACTTGTGCTGACAAGTGAAGAAGACAATTTTTTAGTTCAAGTATACCTTTCGGTAGTTGAGGTATAGGAGTAGGAGTCTATTTACCATTTCAGTTTGTAGGGAATGGGACTGTAACACCCCAACCCCCACGTTCTTTGAGTTTTGGACAACCACCATTATTTTGACGGTGGACTTAACCAATTGGCGGGTTGGGCCGGTGTTACTTTACAAGTGACACACACTTGACTTTCTATTTTTCAATACCACATGCCTTAGAAT
>JAJIYU010008096.1:0-18438 GCA_030144865.1 Tinospora cordifolia | reverse complement strand
TATTTTCTTATTCAAATAGAGAAGCATATATTTACCTAACAATTCTATATGTCTAATATTAATCAATGTATATTCCTTTATACTTCTATACTAACTAATTAATTGCATACCAATAACAAATATATATATATATATATATATATATATATTTGTGTTTATATATAAATATATACGTATATGTGTTTTAAACTCAAATTTCGATTATTACGTCACTAAAATTTCAGGTATTACATGCATACCAATGTCCCATTAAGGCTCAACCCAATTTCGCAGTATATGCTAGGATTTATGTTATTTAAACTCAATTTCAATTTCTTTGAGAAGTGTGGCTCAACTCTAGTTTCACTATCTCTAACCAATCCTGGTCAACCCAAATTTGACTCAGTCAAGTTTGGTCAATTATCAAATTTGATCAATTGGTCAAACTTAGTTACAATTGGTCAACATGATCAATTTTGGTCAAATTCGGTTAACATGGGTCAATTTAGGTCAAATTAGGTCAATGTGGTCAAAATCTTCAATTTCCCACACTTATTCAAATTTTTAGCTTTGTGTTCTATCTGTGCAGCAAATTTCTCAATTTTCTTGCAATCAAACCTTGTGTCAGATTTGCACAAATTTTTGATCTATTATACCCATTAGATCCAATCATATATATATATATATATATAGAGTATTTGAGAATTAGAAATGTTTTTAAAATGAAATTAACTCAAAAGAATGTATTAGCAACTTCTAAAATAATTACTTACTAATATATGTGCTTGGGAGACAAGAAAAATAAAGAATTTAATATGTTTCTAAAATGAAATTAACTCAAAAGAATGTATTAGTAACTTCTAAATAATTGCTTATTAATATATGTGCTTGGGAAATAAGTAAAATAGAGAAATAGAAAGGTTTCTGAAACGAAATCAACCCAAAAGAATCTATTAGCAACTTGTAAAACCTTAACTTTATAATTTTTATGTATAGAAAACAAATAAAGTGGAAAGGAAAAGAGTTTTAGAAGGATTTCTAAAATGAAGATACCCCAAGCTTGCTAATTCATGCCCATTACAACTCTATATAAATTAACCATGAGCACCATTCTCTTCACCCTAGCAAGAATTGAACAAGTTCCTTCTTGCTCTCTCTCCCTCCCTCTTGGCATCCCTCTTTTTCTTTAGTTGTTCTAAATAGCAGTTGAAGTAGTAGTGAGGAAGTGTTGCACAAATTTCTGTGTTAGTAGTTGGGGAGATCTGAAAAAGATTCAACAATGGCTTCAAAAGGAGAAAAGCTTTTTGAGGTGAAAGGGATTTCTGAGTTTTATCTTATTATTTTAATTTCAATAAGATGTTGATGCTTAGGTATACATGTTTTATCTTCATTGATTATGCATGCCAGGCTCAGACTTCGCATGTTTAGCTTTGCATATACGTTGTGTGCTATTATGATGCTTGTTATGTTTTTAATATGCTCACATGTTGAATTTAATCATGTTAGTCTATTATTTCAATTTTGTTATACTCGATGAAAGATTAAATGAGATTATAACCATGTACCAATGCAGTATTCCACAGGGATTCTTGTGGGTGTTCTCAAGATGTGAAGTTTGAATTTGTTTTTAGTTCACATGGATAAGGTCCCAAAATACTTTGGTGAGGTCCCAATACACTTGGGTGAAGTCCAAAATAAAATGGAATTTGGCATAAAGGATTGCCCTTTTTCTTTTTGGACAAGTATTTTGATGGGAACACCGAGGTTAGCTCCTTTTGGTCTTTAATACAACTTTAAATAAGAAATTGATTGAATCACATAATGCTTGAAAATGTTTATTTTAATGTCTTATTTGTTGAAATAATAAGTTAAATATTTTAAAATGATCCATTGGGTTTTGTGCTCATCCTTCCATTTTCTAACTTTTCAAGATAAACAAAGGTAGCATGATAGTAATTTAGGCAACATTTTCCTTAGAACATTTTGTTTAGAAAGTTTTATTTAATTGTAAGGCATATTGGCCCAAATTTTGTTATTTAAGATTTATTCTACTGTAATAGAATCAAAAGGTTATGTACCTTGAATTTTAAAAATAATTAATGAAATTATTTACTTAATGAGTTTTAAATGTTATTTTTGAATTATGTCGTGAGTAAGGTTTTGTACCTAGTATTTCCAACAAATGATATTAAAATTTTATTAACATCTCTTGCACTTAATTTAGAAGTGTTCAGGAATTTCTAATTATATGATACTCAGAAATTCTAGAGAATTCGGATAGAAATGAAAAGTGTAAAACAAAAAATAGAAATAATGTGACACCGACCCCCCTCCCGGCCGAATGCTTCGGTCCACCTTGTCCTTCTCAAGCAAGTAGAAAGGAAAAGAATCGAATTTGGGAGAGGCATGGTGCTACATCACCACTGGTTGGGCATCTTCGTCCCTCACCTTGAGACAGAATCAAGTTGAATGTGCGGTCACTCTCACAATCAATATTCGAGAATCGGGACATTACTTATATTCTTTCTTTCTCATAACCATCCCAAGAAAACATCAGAGCGCGAAAACATAGCAATTAATATAATGCATGATTAAATATGGGGATGACATGTCAACTAGAAGTAATATGAGTAAACTCATAATAAATAAAATATTTAACCCCATGGCCTAAGTTAAGATGAGTCAATGAACCAATACTTGGCCCAATGGTGAAAATCAATAAATAAGTCAACCAAATATAAATCAAATGTGGGTCCCATGCCCTACAAACCAAAATGGTAAGTGGACTCCTACTCCTCTACCTCAAGTATTGAAAGGAATATTTTGGACTATAAAACTGGCTCCTTCACTTGTTGACACAAGTGTCTTCAGTGATTACCTGTAAAATAGATTAGCGGGATGAGCTCAAGAGCCCAGTGGATCATGTACAACACACCTCAAACATTATTAAAGTCAAGGACATAAAACATGAAAACACTTATAAATCATTAGGCGTTTCAAAATACTTCAATTGTTTATGTTGACATTAAGACTGAAAGGAATCCCTTCGGTATTCCCCTATGTCCGAACTCTTGGAAGTAACACCCCGAATGCCAATTCCTCAGGAGTAAGGTCTCACTTGATCTTCAGTCTCATCTCAACTACTACCACAGTAGCATGGCACCTACCTAGGGTAAGGAAATACCCACGACAACACCAGACTACTGCCATAGTATCTATGCCATCACCCTCGTACATGGTTAGACTCTTAATTGTCTTTATTTAGTGATCACTAGCATGCATAATTTATATCTCATCATTGAAATACATGTATCCACTAAACATGTTGACAAATTATCATGTACCAGGTCACACAGATCATATTATCCAATAAATAGCATGGATAACATACTCTTAGAATGATATTAACAATAGAAACATGTAGCATGCTATCCAAGTATCACAAGTACACAAACACAGAACAATTAACAAATCATTCCTAGCATGCTTCTAAGCTTATAAAAATAAACACATAGTCATGCTTTATATTCGAGACAAAAATAATATTAAAGAGTAAGTGCAATCATTTCCACTTGATTCTTTGTTTCGTTCCCTTTACTCTTCATTATATTTGATTCCTCGGATCTCAACCTTTAAGATCCATAAACTTATTACTTGTATCACTTGCACTGTTTAAAACTCAATATTAATAGTCAAGGTCCGTAATGTTTATAATGGGGTTACTATCAAATGTTTCAACTCATAGCAACCATGCTTAGAAGATAAGAAACGTCATGATAATCCATCGTATGTGTACACAAAGCCAAGGAAATTCTCTTCGTGTTATCGCGGTAGGTTGTTGCTATAACCATGTAACTTCCCAAGAAATTGTACGTTTGTGCATATTCCTCGATTCGTGGTTTTTTATGGTGCATGGGGCCTCATCACATTGGATTTTTAAACTTAAAAAACACACATCATATGGAGTAGAAATGCTATACCTTATTCCCCTTCATTATCCCTCAAGTTAGCCTCACCAGAATTTCGTCAAATGTATCTAATGATCTGTTATAGTGAAAGAACGTTCTCAAACTCAAGGTAACATCAAAACAGTGCTAAACTACATAGTTCACATGTAAATCAGGGTCGTACCTTCATATGGCCGTCCGGAATGATAGCCAAGTTCACCTACTTCACAAACTGCATAGTTTTTCCTCTATTCAAGCTTGTGAGACAATTAAGAGAGAAGGGAGAGGTGTAGATCCAACTTAAGATGCATTTGAGAGGAAGGAAACCCGTTTAGAGGCAGCTGGTATCAGTCTATGGAAGTGCACACACGACCATAGAATGTAAGAATGCGATTTGGGTTTCTTTTCTTTTGCAAACAAATATACATATATATATATATATATATATATACATATACATATACATATACATATATAAGGCCATCCCAGTGTTCCAACCTTCCATTTTTTGGTTTTTAATCGCAGTACTGTGGTATTGGGATTGTTTCTAATCACAATACCCGGTTCGAGCACCGTGGTACCATGTCTTTGCTCAAATTCTTGAGTTTTCCAATCGTAGTACCACGGTGTCCCGTTCTCAATACCACAGTACCACGTTAGGTGTCCAAAATCACAAAATTCAATCGTAGTACCATAGTAACCTGACCTAGTACTGCGATCCCCATGCAAAAGTCCCACTTTCACAAAATGTGATGCACTACCACTGTACCTAAACTAGTACCTCGGTAGTCGCACTATTTCATTTATTTTTATTATTATCCCTATTGTCTTTAATTTTTTTAGGGTATTACAGTCTACTCCCCTTAAAAGAATTTCATCCTTGAAATATAAAAGTGATCACACACCTATAAGATGTCATCCAATCAACCATTCCTGGTGAAGAAAACTTTGACTAGAGGGATTCCCTTAGTTCTAAGATTTTGTACCTTACGATCTAATATCCTGATCGCTCATTCTTCGTTAGTAGCATCGTTCTAGATGTCGACTTTTGATTCATACTTTCATAGCATCGATACATGGAATACGTTGTGGATCGAGAACATTCTATTCAGTAAATCCAGCTCATAGGCACACTCACCAACTCGCCTAACTATTTCAAATGGGCCAATGAACCTTAATGATAGTTTCCCTTTGATCCCAAAATGTTTAATCTATTTCTGAGAGCTAATCCTCAAGAATATTCTACCCTCTTGGATCTCTAGATTTATTCTCTGCTTATCTGCATAGCTCTTCTGCCTGCTCTAAGCCATATTTAACCTCTTTTGGATCGGTTTCACCTGTTCATTCATCTCTTACACTAGGTCTGGCCTTATGAGTATATGGTCCTCAAGGTCCACCCAACATGATGAAAAACTACAGGGTCTGTCGTAGAGATCTTCATATGGAGCCATGCGAATACTTGCTTGATAGCTATTATTGTAAGCGAACGCTACGAAGTGCATGTATTTGCTCCAATTACCTTTAAAGTCAAGGACACGAGCTCTCAATATATCTTCTAGTATTTGTATAACTCTCTCAGATTGTCCATCTATCTAAGGATGGAAGGTAGTGTTCATGGTGAGTCTACTACTTAACTCTTTCTGTAGGCTCTGCTAGAACTAAGATGTGAATCTAGAATCTCTTTCTGACACTATGGTCTTGGATATACCATGTAGCCATACTATCTCCTTGACATACAATTCTCCTAGTTTTCCAACTGTATTTGTCAATCGGATGGGTAGGAAATGAACTACCTTCATGAAACAATCTACAATCGCCCACACTATGTCTTCACCCTTTTGATTCTACGTAGGCCACTGACAAAATCTATTACAATATTATCCCACTTCCACTTTGGAATCGAAAATGGTTGCAATACTCCTAAGAGCTTCTTGTGTTCGGCCTTTACCTGCTAGCAAATCAGACATTTAGAGACATACTTGGCAATGTCCCTTTTCATACCCTTCTACCAATAGGTTTTCTTGAGGTTTTGGTACATCTTATCACCTCCTAGATTCATTGTGTACCTAGTCTCATGAGCCTCATCCAATATAGTTCTTCTACTCTGCCCATTTTCTGGAACGCATCTCTATCTCCAATCCTTAATGTACCTTCAGCATCCATTCTGAAGTCAGTTTGTTTGCCTTGTTTGACACCTTTTGTTAGATTTAGAATCCAATTGTCATGTTTTTGTTCATCACTAATGTAACACCTCAATTCCCAAAACATTCACAATTACTGCATTAATCTCATACTTAGAGATATATACAAATGCATATTCATTTTTGTCACATGACATCGTTGAGAACCGAGATATTACTTGTTTCGTACATCAATAATTCTTCTGGTCCCACCAAGTCACATCCCACAAAATCATATGAGTAAATAAATGAATAACAAATAGATTTATAACTAAAAACATGGGATGACATATTTGTTCAATTTAACCCAATAATAATCAAACTAACGTTTGGCCCTATGGTTGAGTTCTAAATAATAATTCAATGCATAAAATAGTAAACGATGATCTAGACCCATACTCTATTAAAATATGAAATAAATCTTAATTTAGAAATAACCTCATTAGTGAGGTCTACTACTATTAAACTAATCTGTGGTGTCTCATCGACACGAGCTTTCTCCTGCTGGTGACCTAAAAAATAAGAAGTGGAGATAGGTCAAAGTGCCCAGTGGATCATATAGAATACATCTCAAGCATTATTAAAGTTAAAATACAGAATCTGCAAATACTTATCAAACATTAGGTGTTTCAAGCAATGCAATTGTTTTTAAGTTGACATTTAGACTGAAAGGACCATCCTCGGTGTTTTCATCAAAACAATAAGTGTCTAGCGCTAATGACAAGGAGAGTCATGCACATCATCCAATGTCCGGGAACTAGGGTCCAACACAGTGTTCCATTTCAAATATATTATCAATTTCATAATTTGAGAACACGCATAATAATCAATTGTGAGTCACTAAGCCAGTATGTGGTTCACTTCTTAAATACAATGATCTTACTATGTTAAAAGGATTCCAAATTCTAGCATATTCACAATCTCATAACTCAAAGACTACTTATCCATAATAATTTAAAAGCATGGAATCAATCATATATAGAGTCACACCACATGCTATTTCATGTATAATATATGCAACTTATTTTTAAAACATGTAATCATCATAAATGCATGATAGTTATAAAATCAAAAGGTTTATCAATCAACACACTAGCATGCATCTAATATTTATTCAAAATAACAAATAAATATATTTCATATTTCATATTTAAAATTCAAATAATACTAAAGAGCTAGGTAATCATTTCTACCTGTCAGTGCACTTCCACTTCCTCAACTCTTGTTCTTCGAACACTCTCAACTCAAATGTCATGACTTTTCAATATAACATATTTAAAGTAATTATTTTTAGTAATTGAACATCATATAATATCTTTAAACCATAAATTTACAATTTTTTTATCAAACATGACAAACAGTGCACAATTCACCTTTATAGTGCATTTAGAGCGCACTGTTGCCCTTGTTCGGTCGTTGGACTTAACTCACCCTTTTTTCAATTATGAACACGCACTATCTAATTACTTTTAAAAACTTTTTAACAACCTCTGAAGGCCATTAAATGTTCAGCCATGACCAACATTCATCATGCGCATAAAATCATAGTCGTTTTCATGACTTATATTCATATTCTAAAGATTTCATGTATATTAAAGTCTTACACCCATTTCTAGTTTCTTAAGCATGTTAAACCATTAATTTCCAGCAAGCTACCTTGCTGGTTTTTTACTCATATATGCATCAAACAACACCCTATTAGTGATGTAGCTTGCTGGTTTTTGACTCATATATGCATCAAACAACACCCTATTAGTGATCATGCTTAACCATCTCTTAAACATGCATGTATCTTACTTATCTCATGTAGACATGTCTTATGGGTGTGCTATTTTATAATACTCCAATATTAACATTAGATGTAACTTAAATCCCCATTTTCCAGTAACCTAATTGCTGATTTTTGACATCTAAATGTATGGAACCCTCACCTAATCTATAATTACACTCAATTGTCACTTATATGCCTATATCCTAATTATATCATGCATACATGCCTTGTTTGTATGCTTTTTCACTATGACCTAAAATTAGAATTTTTTGCATCAATATTCATGATTTTTCAGCAACCTAACTTGCTGGTTTTTCATCAAATAATACATTATTTACCCTATTTTATCATGTTGATCACTATACCCATCCTATGACATGCATAATCCTTGGTTTCATAATTACACGTGCCTATTTGATCACTTCTTCCATGTAAACTTGATTTCCTTCAACTTTTTGTTGTTTCCATAAACTTATAACCCTTTAAGTCATTAGATGAATTGCTGAAAATCAAAAAGCAACCATTAGAAAGGAATAAGATTGTTATACCTTACTACCGTTGTCCGGAACGTCTCGTTGATGATGTGTGCTTCAAAAAAGAATTCTTGCTCTTTTTTGGGCTGATATACGTTTTGTTTTGATGGTGGAAGTAGGAAAAGATCTCAAAAAATTATAATGGGAAGAATGATCAAATCAAGGGGATAGAAAGAAGAAGAAAAGAAAAGAACGAAAGGATAGTAAAGATAATGTAAGGTAGTACCTTGTAGAATGAATTTTTGTGGCTTAATACATGTCATATCAACTTCTTTTGTTATTCTTCAATGGATGAAACAAAGAACGACTAGCAAGAAGGGAGAACACCAAAATCAGCACCTTGAAAGGAAAAAGAAGGGAAAAAGAAAGAGAATAAGATATTGTGTAGGGCTATTACCTTATGAATCAATGTGTGTGCTTCACTTTGATGCAATTTCTCTTTGATTGAGACTTGGAACTATTAGGATTTGGCAAGAAAGGAGAGAAATCAACTAGGGTCAAGAGAATAGAGAAGAATGTCAACTTTTGGGATGAGAAAAGATGGGAAGCGCCACTTTTAGTGTTGGATAAAAATTGGGGTTGGTTTGAGAAGGATAAGAGGAAATTTGAGTGTATTTGGGACTCTTTTTAATGTAATCTCTACTGGAGTTTGATTTCTATCCAATTTCTCCTCTTTTAACTCATATGGAACATCGAAGGTTCTCATTCCCAAGTTCCAAGCTTGTTTTCTTATTCAACTTCAGGCCTACATACTTGCCCCATGTCATGTAACACCCCAACCCTTAGAAATAGGTTTAAGTTCAACCACAAGGCAGGTTGAGTCCTATATTACATTTACAAGTACACAACTTGCATCTCAATTATTTTGTTCTAACACTTATTGAAATCCCTCATGAATACACTTTTCCTTGTGCTTAATATTCAATTCAACAAGTGCAATACAAGTAGAAAAATGAATACTTCAAACTCTTTATTTATTCAAATAAAATAAAGAAACTTACATTCTTAAATTAAATCATAAACTTGAGTACGTATGTAACACCCCAACCCTCGTATTCTTCACTATGAATGTTTGGACTTAACCACCACTGAAACACTTGTTGAAACAGTGGACTTAACCACAAGCCAAGCCAGGTCTAGTGTTACTTTACAAGTGACACACACTTGACTTTCCATTCCCAAAATCTTGTGCCTTAATATGAAAACTAAACAAGGCCACACTATAAGATATAAAAGGAAATTATAATCTTTATTAACTCATAAAGAGAAAAGTACATAACTTTTACCAAAAAAAAATAATTATGGCGAAAATCATAACAAAATTGAGCAAACATGCCCTACATAGAAATTTCTAAATCAAAGGAGATGTCCAGAGTCCTTGCATATTCAATTTCCTGAAAAATGTTAAAGGAAGATCTTAAATAACCATTTTCATATTCAAATTATTAACACACTCATAATTCGAACACTAACAAACATTAGGTGTTTCAAGCATCAACTTGTGCAAAGTTGGAACTTAGATCAAAAGAGTTTTTCAACCCTTGATGTTCTCAACTAAGTGACTCCTTAGAGTGAAATATGACTTTTCGTAATCATTTTTATTGGACATTGGACTTAGGGACTCAAACCAACCAACCAATTACTTGGGTATTACAAACCTTACGAATTAATCATAAGAAGAGAACCCCCATAGCAACCATGTGTCTACTATGATGGTACGTGCTTAGAATCACCATATTCTCATATTAAATCCCATAATTTTGAAACATAAATAAAATTTTAGAATATGTCATTAAACTGAAAATGAAATACAAAATTTCATAGAACCAAACATTCACCATTCACCATATGCATCAAGCATTTAGACAATCCCTAAAAACATGGTAATAACAAGGGACGTTCATCATGCATACATGGATATGAATAAAATCAAACTAAAAACATGCATAAATACTGAAAACTGAAATTATACTAAGAGAATTTCAGTAAAACAAATCTCAAAAAAAGAATAAACATGCTAATGGTTTAAACAAGAAAAGGCATTTAAGAGAAGCAACTTCCACCTTAGATGAGACGTTTTCCCCAAATTCCAATAGAGGCTCCCTTTGGTTTAGCGCTTTCAAATCTCAGCAAAACAACTCTCTACTAATCACTAAATATTGAAACTAAAAGTCTCTTACCTTTGCATAAAAGAAAATGAAAAGAAAAGAAGAACAAGAAGTTTGAGAGCACAAAAGATAAGAGTCTCTCTTGTTCTTGGAGCGAGTGATTGTGAGCAACATAGGGGGATATTTATAGTTTTTCAAAAGCCAGGGGGGACGTCCTAGGGTAGCTTGGGAAGCATGGGCAGCTTTTCATTTTTGAGCAAGTTTCCAAACACTAAAAGAGAGACATAGTAAGTACGCGCAAGGATCACTAAACTTGCCAATTTTCTTATGAGTCGTGATTTAATTCTCCATTAAATATCTTAATTAATATGAAAGGATATTTTAAGACTTGGGATAAAGCTAATATCAGTTGGGACGTGATCTAATGTGCATAGCAAGTTTCTAATCTAGTGTGGCAAGTACATGTGAGCGAAAATCTTTTCCTCTGTCCATTTCCTTTGTTTGGGCATCACTCTTAGTGTATAATAGAAATCTTTCTTCTTTGGATGTCTTGCCAAGTGAGTATGCTATCAGTCTTGAGGGGACACCATAACATAGTCTAATATTCATATCTAAGCTTAAGTAAACTCTCCAATTTGGTTTAAACCCAAGGGTAGCGGCCCATATATGAGAATCACTCAATTTAGGGGATAAATAGGAGAGCAAAGCTTCCATTTTTTATTCTCTCATGTGGGTGTGGGATGGCTAGGGTTTCATGAGCATCAATTCAGATTTCAAACCTTTCTAATTAGGTTAATTCACATGTGTGCACACACACATGTGCATGGATGGACCAGTTTTGCTTAGGTGAGGCATGGAGCACATGATCACTAGCTTGGTGCGTGGAATCAATCTTCATGGATTTCCAAATCCTAGGTGGGACGTCTCATATGGGTGGTGTACTGAATCACTTGTGCGGTACATTGGACCATGTTTCATGGAATCACACAAGGGAAGACATCCCATGGTGGTTGAGTAGGGTGGGGTGCACTCGATCATAGTGTTCCACCCATGTGACTTGCACATGCTTTGGGTGGCCATGCCTTCATAGCTTCACATGAATTTAATAAAATTTAATACCTCCTTAATCACTAGGAATTTAGGTGTATGACCTATAGTTTTTGCACCACATGATGAAGACGCAAATTTTAAGGCATAGTTTGGCTTAAGATGGTTTTTCTTTAGAAACCTTCCTTATTTAAAGCCCATTGAAGGTACTCAACCGAATCTTCGCTAATTGTCTATATTTTTTAATATGTCGTGTGTCTTGTTATTTATATCATACCATGAAATTTTGGGTCATTCCAAATCCTTGAAGTTCCCTAAATACCACTTCTTTCCTAATTTAAACCCCTAAAGGTGTTTGGCAAAATGAGAGCCTTAATCTTGACCAATTGAGCTAATTTTCGGATATATTGTTCAATTGGCCGGTTTAAGTCACTTTGCTTCATTTCAAGTGATTTTGAATTCTTAAAGGTCACAAAATGAGAGTTTTAGAACCTGCGAAATTTAGCCCTAAAACGAGTTTGGTTTGATTTTGCACCCAAAGTTCACTGAATAGACCTTAAATTTTGTTTCATTTGGTATGGAGTTTTTAGGGTATTATAACATAACTTTTTAATTAAAAATAAAAATTCAACAGAAGTCTAGTAAAACAAAACTTGGCAACATGCCCTTACATTGAATAAAAGAAAATAGAAGCTTTCTAAACATAGCTACTATCAAATTTCTATTGCCATCATATTCAATCTCCAAAAAATGTTAAAAAGAAAGGGGTGGCACATAGTGTAGTGGATCATTCCCTAACCAACTATGTTACTATTTCAAATCAATAGCACATTCAAATTCAAACACTTTCATACATTAAGTGATTCACACAACTTTTTGGTTATAGTTGACGTTAAAACTGAAAGGGGGTCTATTCCCTTAATGTTCTTATTTTAGATATCCCTTATTAGGATGGAAAGACAATTCTTTTGTTACTTTCCATTGGACGCCACGTACCAAGTATCCCTTAGTTGCACCCCGCAACCACGTGCTCCAAGCATGTGACAGGAACACTTATAACATCCCTATAGATCACTATAACAGTCCATGGTTCCTATGTTTAATCTCTCATACTTAAATTCACATATTTATGAAATAAAATCAAATTACTAAATTTCAGAATTTAAACATTCAAGAAAGTATGCAATCAACGTATAGGAGTAGCATGGCATCATGAATCATTAAACATGAAAACATACTAAACTGAAATTGAAATATGATCATTCATGTTGAAATTGAAATAAAACATGCTGAAAAAAAAATTTAAACATGCAAGAACATGCTAGAAATTTGAAAGAGCAAAGTAGAAGTTCATGAAACCCCCTCCACCTTATGATGCAATCTCCCAAAAATTCAGCAAAGGTTCTCCAATGTCTAGCACTTTCAAACAGCAACAAAAATCACATCAACAACTCTTTAAAAGACTGAAATCAAAACTTCTCACACAAGAGGAAAAAGAGAAGTGAGAAGGGGTGCCAAGAAGAGGGCAAGAACAAATAAAGAAGGAAGTTTCAATTCTTTGCTTTGGGACGATAAGAATGTGAACAACTAGGGAGGTTTATATAGATTTTCAAGAGCACCATGGGGATGGTTTGGACATCACACACCATGAGAATCTTTTCATACACAATGAGGACGTTTTGCATTAATTTGGGCAAGTGAATCTCATGGTTTGGGCAAATGAGCTCATGGTTGGGAAAGTTGGACTACTAAGGTTTTCAATCCAAGTGTGAGCAAAATCTTTAAACATTATTTGTTTCTTTTATGTGTGTGATCACAAATAAAGGATTAGAATACACTTTAATCTCTCTTGGACATCCTCTATCAATTGGATTTCATGCTCATAACGCCTTTCTTATTTGGTTCCTTTGCTTGGTCATCACACATGCATGCATGGGAAACACTCCTATTTTGGCATTACATGTGAGCATGATGTAACTTTCTATTTTTTTTATTTTTCCTTTGTTTGTTAGTCAAATCTAAGTGAAGGAATCTTTCTATATCTCTTTAAATCAGCCACTCTCCACTAAACTTTTATTCTTGGACTTGGTGTATAATATCACACCTAGTGGCACACATGATCATTCTCAAACTTTCCTATGGGACATTTTTTGTGTGTAGAGCATAGTGTACATGATAATTGTTTGGGTGTACATGAGATCATTTTTCATGGTTTCTAAACACTAGAAAATGTCTCCTGGGGTTGGGTAGGGTGTAGGTGTACTTGATCATGGTGTTCTACCTATGTGACTTGCACATGCTTCAGGGGTATATGATTATGTTATGTTAACATCATCACTATTTTTAGGTCCACGAAAATTTAATAAAAATTAATATCTTATTATTCATAAAGAATTATGGTCCTTGTACTATAGTTTTGAAATCACATGAAAAACTTAAGAATTTTAATATGCAGTTTAGTCAAATTGGTTTTCATTTACTTTCCTTATTTAGAACCCACTAAAGGCAATATGAGATGAAAGTCCAAATCATTGCCGATTGTCCTGATTTTTTGGATATGTTGTTTATTTTGTTAGGTCATGTCATCCCATTTTGGTTCAGGTTATTTCGACTCCCCAAAGTACCCTAAATGCAAATTCTTTCTAACTTAGACCCCTTGAAGGGCGTTTGGCAAATGAAAATATTAATCTTGACCAATTGTTCCAATTTTTGGATATGTTGTCCAATTAGTTGATTCATGTCACCTTACTTCGTGTTAGGTTCTTTTGGGTCCCTAAGGATCACCAAATGAGACTTTTGAAAACTTACCAAATTTAGTCCCGAAATGAGCTTGGTTTCATTTTGCACCCAATTTCACTTAATTGATCTTGAATTTCATTTAATTAAATACAAAGTTTTTAAGTATTACAACCTACCTCCTCCTTAAAAAAATTTTGTCCTCGAAATTTGTACATAACTAAGGATTTCTAGTGAATAGGTGTGGATACTTGGTCTTTGTTTTACTTTCGAGTTCCCAGGTAGCTTCTTCCACCCCGTGATGATTCCACAACACTTTCAGAAATAGAATATCCTTTGTTCTCAGACTCTGTGATTTGTGGTCGAGGATTATGACTATTTTTTCCTTGTTAGTAGCATCATCTTGAACATCAGGTTTATACTTTCTCTAGTTTTCTATTAAGGTCTAAGGCATAAGACCTCAACATATCCTTTAGTGTCCTGATGACTCTGTCAGAGATAATGACTTAATCTATGGATCTAATTGGCAGGAACTAAGCCACTTTAGTGAGACGATCCACAATTAACCATACGGTGTTTTCTTCCTAAGTCTTAGGGTATTCTTAGCATCTAACCTATGGTCATTATGCTTATCCCATTCACTTTCCCCCGTCAAGCTTGTGAATCATTCGTTTTTCCTTTTGTTCATCCCTGATCTAATGCAATGGTTCTGATGGCAAGACTTGCTATAGAAATAAGCTTGTCTTTCATTTAGGATCATACCTATCCTAAAGTTCTCAGTCTATTGAAAGTTTTCTTTGTTGTATCCCACCTCTAACTCAGTGGATTCTTCCACACGACAGATCTCGGGGTCGTTACCTCAAGTGACTAACACTTTCTTGAATATTTAAAGTGAGGCAACAAGAGTTCGTAAGGAAATTGTTTTCATTAATTAGAAATGATAGGTACAAAACCTTATTCAAACCAAAATCCATAATGCTAACACTAAGCAACCTTTAAGTAAAAGAACTCCATGCCACTACTCATATTCAAAATTTATTTTTCTGTCCTAACAATGGACTACTAGGGTTTCTACTGAGGGTATTGATCTTCTTGGGCCTCCACAACGAATATTCTAACCTAGTTCTGAAAACGACCCTAATTCTGCCCTTGGCATTCTATCGTTGCTGTCTATCCTGAGAATGATCATTATGACCTCCTCCCTGAGTGTTTTGTGACTAAGAAGCCTGAGCGAGCAGTTTCATGCTAAATGATCCTTCTACCTACACACAAAGCACAGTCCCTACTTCCTCGCCTGTTCTTTTGGTTCATCTTTATTTTGTCCCTATTTCTGAGTTTGTGGTGCCTTCCCACCACTGTTATTCTTTTTCTAGGCCTATGGGTTCTCTATTTCATTACTAGGCCTCTTATTCTTTCCTTTCAACCTTTGCTCCAGGTTAAGTTCTTGTTCAAGTATTAGGGCACGTTCTACAACATATTTGTAAGTCTTTAGGTCCTAGGTCATAACCACTTTGTAGATCTTGATCTTGAGACCCTGTGCAAATCTATTGACTCTCATTCGTTCTTCTTTGATCAATTCTTGAGAGAATTTGATCAACTCTATGAATTTCCTCTCACACTCAGTCATGGGGAGATTCCCCCTGATTAAGTCCTCGACATAACTTTTTGTAGAAGATCTCCTTAAACTATTCCCAATTCATCTTTTCAATGTTGATGTTTGTTTCATCAAACGTTTATACTATCATGACTCTAGATTCGATTTCTAGGTTCTCAATTTGTTTAGAGGCCTAAAGGTTTTTCTTCTAGGTTTTTTTTCATGCATTGGTACAGGATTTGGTCTAAAAGCAAATAAACAGTAAAGCATGCATATCATGCAATCATACAATCATACAATCAAACAGTTCACACTAGCACCACAAACTTCCAAACTTCCACCTAAGCTTTCATGTTCAAGTGTCTCATATCACTCTACCCCTTCCACTTAGGTTTTCTCCCAAAACAAAGCCGCACCCAAACAATTTCGCAAATTACTCGATAACTTAGGTTCCTAAGCCCACTATACCCAACTGTCTCATACCAGCCGAGCATAGAGAAACCTGTTCTTCTAGAGTTACCGATCATTCATGGCATATGGTCCATCATTCTTCGAGTCCAGGCTTCCTCCATACCCCCGAATTCCTATGCATCTCATACTATATAGAAACCAAAAGATATAGAAGTTTTCCAATCCCATGTCTTGATCAAACGATTTTTTGTTTTCACACATGTTTCATTCTCTATGTCCTAAAGATTTATGCTTTTGATCCACTGTGCCACCCATGGCTATACCACGTTTTTACCTAGGGTTTTTCCTCTAGACCTAGGGTTCAATCTGGTTGACTCACAACCTTTGTCTACTCAAGATACCACCTTTGGCATCTTTTTTGATTTCTAATTAGTTTCTTGCCTTACTTTTTTTTCACCTTCTAATTTTTTTTTATAGAAAGCAAGAGAATTCTTCAACTCAAACTATTCATACAAGCTAGTGGGTCAACCTCCAAATTGAACGGCGATAACGAAGTTTACTTAGCAACTGTGTTTTTTAGGGCAGGATAACCCACCTCGCTTTCAATGTTTAACCTTATTCGAGACAAGGCTTACCCACATTAGCTCAACTTATAGTCTTGGCATCCGAACAAAACATTTCAAAATATATCTTTCTTTTTTTGAAAATAGTTTCGAAAATAGTTTTCAATTTCAAAATAGACGTATGGCATTCAAAATTCTAATTCAAAACAAGGTAAAACCCTAATTGAGTTTCTAATTCTTGTCAAGAAACTAATGTTTGACTTTCTAATTCTAGCCCAACAACACATGTTTAAGCTTGACTTTCTATTTCTACCCCAACATATCTAATAGCTAGGCTCTGATACCACCTTTGGTATTAGAAAAAGCTTTCTAATTTTGGCCCAGCAACTAATGTCTGCGCTCTGATACCACCTTTGGTATTAGAGGAAACTTTCTAATTTTGGCCTAGCAACTAATACCTAGGCTCTGATATCACCTTTGTAACACCCCAACCCCCTAGAAATAGGTTTAAGCTCAATCACAAGGCGGGTTGGGTCCTATGTTACATTTACAAGTATACAACTTGCATCTAGATTACTTTGTTCTAACACTTATTAAAATCCTTCATGAATACATTTTTTATTGTGCTTAATATTCAATTCAACAAGTACAATACAAGTAGAAAAAGGAATACTTCAAACTCTTTATTTATTCAAATAAAATAAAGAAACTTACATTCTTAAATTAAATCATAAACTTGAGTACATAAATTTTTAATTAAAAATAAAAATTCAGTGAAAGTCTAATAAAACAAACTTGGCAACATGCCCTTACATTGAATAAAAGAAAATAGAAGCTTTCTAAACATAGCTACTATCAAATTTCCATTGCCATCATATTCAATTTCTTGAAAATGTTAAAAAGAGAGGGGTGAGCATATAGCCCAGTAGATCATTCATTAAACAACTATGTTACTATTTCAAATAAATAGCACATCCAAATTTAAACACTTTCATGCATTAAGTAATTCACACAACTTTTTGGTTATAGTTGATGCTAAGACTAAAAGGGCTCTATTCCCTTGATATTCTTATTTTAGATACCCCTTATTAGGATAGAAAGACAATTCTTTTGTTACTTTCCATTGGACGCCATGTACCAAGTATCCCTTAGTTGCGCCCCACAACCATATACTCCAATCATGTGACAAGAACACCTATAGCATCCCTACGGATCGCTATGACAGTACAGGGTTCTTATCTTTAATCTCTCATATTTAAATTCACATATTTATGAAATAAAATCAAAATACTAAATTTCAGAATTTAAACACTCAAGAAAGCATGCAAATAACAAATAGCATGCTTGAAACTTCAAAATAAACCTATAACACCCCAACCCCCACATTCATTGAGTTTTGGACAACCACCATTATTTTGCAGTGGACTTAACCAATTGGCGGGTCGGGCCAGTATTACATTTACAAGCGACACACACTTGACTTTCTATTTTTCAATACCACATGCCTTAGAATAAATTCAATAGTACAAATTCACATTTAATAAAATCAAGGCAATTAAAGGTAAAGAA
>JAJIYU010008095.1:0-18413 GCA_030144865.1 Tinospora cordifolia | reverse complement strand
TACTTTGGTTTTAATGATTCCAATCATTCTGATATCGTCCCATCACATGAGGTTTGCAAAGATGGCTTAACAGCAGTTGGGCGAACTCATCTTGGTGAGAGAGTTTCGTCAGGCCGCTGTGCCGGTCGGGCTGCCCTTGACTTTGGGAAGGGGTCCCGACACATACAATGAAAGTCTTAGTACATAAGTTGGACATTCAAAGGTTATATATACATTTATAAAGTTAGCGAAAACCCAAAAGTGGATCATTATGTACACGAAGGACCCATACAAATATTCAACTCCAAATAAACATATTCAATCATTACTGAGTGAGTAAAACTCTACCCTTGTTGAACCTAAAATGACTTAAGAAACATAATAGAGAGTGATAAGCCAAAATAACTACAAGGCTTAATGAGAAACAAACATAACTTATTAGTTAATGTAGGTATTCTGAAAACAAATGGATGCATGCTCAAATATTCATATGACGATTCATAATAGATTTTAATACAACCATAAGATAAAATGATGATACAATGATAAAATACATAAATCCAACCTTGGAACTCTCATAAACCAAGTGGTTGATAACTAGAGGCTTATGTCTACCAGCTATTGCTTACATACAGTGTTACCATAACAACACGTAAGCTCACTAAGTCTCATTCACAAACTTAGATAATGTCTCCAAAGTCCAAAATAGATATGAAATTTGATAAACCATGCATCACATGTTAAAAAATCAATAATGTAAATGCATGAATTATGTTAATAAAATGCACATATTTAAGTCAATAAATTAAAGAAAGTAATCACAGATATATACGATTTCCTTTCTTATGATTTCAAGATTCATTGATCATTAAAAACCCTTATCAGATCAATCTGTCACTTCTACGGGTCTATACACTCTTGGCTCATATTCATAGTCTACAACAAAATTCAGAGTTAATAGCTCAATCAACTCTTTGGCTAACTGATCCTTATGAGTCAAAATATGTCTCATACATCGTGGATGGTCTATCAACACACCTTTGAGTCTATTCAATCCAATGTTACACAAATACGCATTTGAATTATGGTATAATCATTTTATATACTTGGTCGATGTACAATGGTTCAATTTGTAGAATTTACTGGGATTTTACCTTATAATAAATTCATTCTAAATTTGGTACGGGAGTTTCTCAACCACTTTAATATCACTAAGATTTTTCTCAGATTCTTTTGAGTACCTTAATTCCCTAATTGAGGTATCATGTTGGACCTTTGCCTTCTTCTAAAATAGACATATAACCCAGGTCATGAATTTTCATTTTTTATTGAGACAAATCCACATACTAGAATTTTGTCCAATTTTTCAAGTTGTTACTAAACTCTTCAAATAATCTACAAAATTTTATTTCAAGATTTTTGAACGTCATTTGATAGGTGTTCTAAGTCAAAATGTTACACACATTGCATATAACAGAATATGCAACTAGGGTCTGCTCATTAATTCATTTTTTCCCCTTCCCAAACTTGGTTTGTGGTGATTCTTGGACATTGTGTATCTGGGTATCTATGGGTTTTGCAAACCAAATCTTGTCTTCATAAGATGTGATGACCCATGTTTTTGACATCAGATTGACGGATCTGACATATATGTATTCTATGTATAATGAGAAAATGCAGAAATTTTCCCGAATTTTTCCAATTCCGAGTTAATTATTGAAGAAAATGAAAATAATGTGAGAAAACACAATTTTGGAGGAAAAACACATGAACTATAAAGAAAATGTGTTTTCTTGAGGAAAATAACCTTTAAAATTGATTTATGAATTTTTGGAATAATCATGGAATCTTTAGAATGATAAATAAAATTTTTGGGAGAAAAATATGATTTTTGAAAAATTATTTATTTTTTGAAGAAAATAATTGAATAAATGACAAATGATGTATAATGGGGATATTTTGATGAGAGATGATGATTGGATAATTTTTAATAATTTAAAAAATGTGAAATTTTGGTATAAAATGCATATATATATATATATATATATATATATATAAGTATATATATGTATATAAAGGAAAAAGAAAAGAAATAACGAAAAAAAATTTGAAATTCGGCACACGGCTCGGACAGGCCGCCAAAAGAGCGTGGGCTCTGGCTCACGTGAACCGGCCCAGGCGCATGGGCCGGCCTGTCAGCTTGGCCCGCCCATGTGCCTAGCAAAGGGGGTCCAACCCCTTTTTCCTTGTCTTTAGTGCGAATTTCTTATAATTTTTAGCCGAAATTTGGGGATTTTCCAGCAGATTTCTAGGATAAAACCATGGGAATTCATGGTTTGGATCCATGGTTTGAGCCATCAACTCATAGCCTCAATGTGGCCAATAGGCATTGCCAACTAGGCAGTCGGTAGTGAGGTTGGGAGCCACTTGGATGGCCACATGTCACCCATCATTGCCATGCAAGCTTCTCCCATGCAACAAAACTCCTCCTTGAGCTCAAACCGAGAAAAAAAAATTCCATCAACTTAGCACTGTTAAGAAGTTCATATCTCCTCCATTTCTCAGCCAAATCCAGTGATCCATAGCTTGTTTTGAAGCTTGTACTACCACCTATGAAGTCTTACAAGCCATTTGTTCCTGGAATCGTTTGGAGATGAAAACCTTGAGAAAAGGTGCTGTTCACAAGGTTTGAACCCAGAAAACTAGAAAGTCATTGTAAAGCCACCTTTAGAGCTTCAAATCTTGGGTCATTCCCAGTCCTTTTTGGAGGTAAAACTGCTCACCTTCTTCATTTTCATATGTATTTTAACCTCCATGTGTTAGAGAACGAAAACTAGGGCTTTACACATGATTTCCAAACCATTAAAGTTGGTTACTTACTCACTGTTACAATTGTGTAATAGAGATAGTTGGGGCAACTTTGGGAAAGCTCATTCTAGAACGATTATAGGCTTGTCCCTGAGGTAAAATCCATCATCCTACCTCCTTAATAAGTGTATTCAAGTGTTCAAGTGGTAGAAATTGGATATTGGAATGTTTAATATGTTTTATAAGCCACTGTTGTTAACTGTTAGACTTGCTGTTGCAACAGTGCCGACAGAAACAGTTTGAGACCAGAATCGGAGCTATATTTGGGACATCTAAAGGCACCCATTCTGACTGAAACTAGAGGCATTTTAGACCCCATAGTATAGGTTCCAGAAAGGTATAAAGATCTGACCTTGAGCCTAACCTTGAGCCTTTGTGAATGTATTTTGTTATACTTACAAATATGCCATGATTGTACAGTGCTAGAACAGATTTCTTGTGTTCTTTAAAATACAACAGAGAAATTAGTGGAAAGATAGGCATGAAATTGGCATTGCATGTTCCTGATTCAAAGTATTTTTTATTAATGGATGTGTTATGATTTGTATACTACAATTAGACACAAGAAATAACTCATGAAATTGTGATTTGATGGGGCAAAAGAATACTAGGATGATAGTAGAAACTATGAACCCAGAAATTTCCTGCAATCTGGCTGAAAATTCTGAGATGAAACCAACTGACCAAACCTTAATAGATTGAGCTGAAGTTTGGTGGAGAGATCCATAAGTATGTTTAAAAGTTTCCTACCAAATTTCAGAGCATTCTGATATGGATAGGTAGGTCAATTTAGGCAAACAGCCACTGCCTGTCACAGGGTATACGAGATATATACAGTCTCTGTTATTATACCTAGAAACCCAAGTAAATGATGTCTAAAAATTGTGATTCAAAATTCTGGAGAAACTTTAGCAAGTCTAGAATAGTTTCAAAAGGTTTGGCACAAATCTGATGTACGGATTGGCTGCAGAAAAATTGGGAAAATGGTTGCACAGATAGGGCCATAGGCTAATGTTGTGCCTAAGTTATGGGAATTGAGAATATTGACCTTTTTTTGGCCCAATTGACTCGATGAAGACCAGAATTGACCATTTAGGACTCTTTTGACCAGCTGTGTCAACAAGTGATAGGGTGACTAGGGTTGACCAAGATTGACCAAGGTCAATCAAATTGACTTAGTAACTAAGGCAAGATGAACAAACATAGGTGGACTATTCTTGACTAGGTCAAGTTATTGATTGACCAATGATGTACAGTAAGAGTGAGCCAAGTCCCATGTTAATATTAAGAAGTTACATCGATTTCGCAGGACCAAGTACTAGTGGGACGCGACCGATCGGGAGAGGAGCACCGGGAGCAGAACATCCCTGTGAGTAGTGGTTTCTAACTCATTTCTTAGAGTTGTGCATTATAAAAATGAGATTACATATTGTGATGAATCTACATTCTTTTAAATGGGTTTTAAATGAAAGGTGCATCGAGTCTCGAGGTCGGAGAGTACAGGGTTAGGGTGAGTTGTGTCGGTATCTCATGCAAACCCGAGAGGTGATCACCTAGCACAAAGTGCTCGCCAAGGGGGTTCTGTGGGCCTACGATGATGGCAATGACAATAAGACCTAATCGGGCCGTCACGATAAGGCAACGAAAATAAGTCCTAGTTGGTTGTTACGATGATGCCAACGACAATAAGTCCCAATCAAAGTCGACAAGATGCGCCTAACTGTCTACAATCCGCTCGAGTGATTTTTAATCGCCTTGGAGAGCTTGCGAGCCTCGACGAATGTTTTTACTATTTAACTGTTTTGGAATGAAGGTGTACGACTGCATTATGGATTTAAATTGTGTTTACTGTTGCATTCACCTGCATAATGTTATTGCTCATGCATTCATGGTATATGTTTTAATTGTGGAATCCTTGTTTTAAGTTGTGAATTAGACTGCATTACTTACTGAGCTGCCGTGGACAATTACGCTCACTACTCTATCTTTTCAGGTTCTTCCGCCGCAGATAAGGGCAAGGGAGTAGTCATCATGTAGGACTGCACTCTCTTACTCTTTTTGGTAGGTTTTCTTCGTACTTTTGTGTTTTGAAGGTTAGAAACTATGTATAGGGATGAGGAAAGCTTGTATATAATAGATTAGTCACTCCCGTTGCTACTCATGTTTTAATGACCCATTTTGGTAAATATCAAGTTTCACTGGTGTTCATGTGTTAAATTTCTTCTGCATTCCCTATGATTACTCTAATAGTGTGTGGTATGGTGTTAAAAGATGAGGCTTAACAGTGTCTTGGCAAGCTAGGCTTGTGGGCAGGTTTGTCAGGACACTGTGCCAGTCGATTCGTCCTTCGCCCTAGGGAATGGGTTTCGACAGCGTTGGTATCAAAGCCTAAGATTTTTCCAATTAAGGAATAACAAGTGCTATTAACCTAGGAGAGTCTCAAAGTAATCGCAGAAGTATAAAAAGAAAATACCCTTAGAAATGACTTAGAGTAGCAAAATGGGAGTATGGACAAAACTTTCTAACTCCTGACTGGCAAAAAGAGGAACCATGTGAGAGTGGCCATATCATGAAGGGAATCAGACTGCCATAGGGTGTTAGTGAGTTTTAAGATTGAGACTTTGAACCTTGTAGGTTAGGTGATTCCTTAGAGGTAGTCTCCTTAATGTCTGAAGTCGTGGTCTGCTCATTTTAGAACTAATGGAAGTTAAAACGTTTTTATGCAGACCATGATGCCTCCTCAACATGGGAGACCACGCGGGACCCTAGAGCCGGTACTGCCGCCACCTCTGGTTTAGTTTGGACAGGACGCCATATAGAGACTAGAGGCCTTGATCAGGGCGTCTAATGAGGCCTGTCACGCCCAGGTAGCTTTATTGAGTGAGCGACTTGACAGAATTGAGGCTGAGAGACAGAGGCTGAGCCAACAGCGCCTCCTGTGCCAGTTATACCCGAGATTCGGGAGGAGGAGAGGGCTACAACCCAATTAGAGGTAGCGCCGGTGAGGCAGGGTGATGACTCCACTCATGATTGCTTTTTGAAGAGATTTTTGGATCTGAGGTCCAAGGAGTTCTATGGGGGTTTGAGTCTGGATGCAGCGGAGAACTGACTTCTCAATATCGAGAAGAATGTTAAGACGTTGAAGCTGTCTGAGGAGAACCAGGTGTTATTCATGACACACATTCTCGAGGATAAGGCCGCGATTTGGTGGAGGGCCACACAGACTATAGAGGGACAGATTTCTACATGGGCCCATTTTCAGGAGCTATTATGAGTGCCTACGTCCCTACAGCTGAGCAAGAGCATAAAAAGGTGGAGTTCCTAATTTTACAGCAGGGAGACATGTCAGTTAGGGAGTATACCCACAAATTTTTCATACTGGAGGCATATGGACCCGAGTTAGTAAGTAACCCAAGGGAGAGAGCTAGATTCGTCCGTCGTGGTTTGAGGGCCAGTATCAGATAGGCTATGTCAGCATATAATGAGGTTACACTTGAGATTACACAAAGGCATGCACTACAGTTTGAGGCGGATGGTAGGGATCAGCGTCCGACAACCCAGATGATATAGAGTGCCTCCTTGCAGACATAGCCTCAGTCATAGCCACAGTCACAGACACAGGGAGGTCATTGCAGTGGGTCCCGAGGAGGCAGGTTTAATAAGAAGAGGAAATATTCAGAGGGACAGTCTAGAGGGGCACAAACTCAGCCGACTACTGCAGTCACCCTCGCAGCCACCCCAGTACAGGCATACCAGCTGGTGGGATAGCCACCGACTCAGCAAGGAGGCCAAGGTAGAGGTCAAGGCAGAGGAAGAGGTAGAGATTCAGGGGGCATAGGCCAGGGACGAGGCCAGACCGAGCAGAAGCGTTCGATTATATGTTTCCAATGTGGTTAGCCATGTCACAAGCGATATCATTGCCCTATGCCTGTCCCAGCTTCGAGTGTACCCACCACCGTTACTCGAGAGATAACGCAGGCCATCACCTACCCAGATTCTAAGGAGACGAAGGCTCTAGTAGAGGGCAACATGTTCCTACTTGATACATCTATCTATGTGTTGATTGATGCTGGATCCACATTGTCTTTTATTTCTGGGCATGCCATCAATAGATTGGGACTTAAACTTGTTAGAGCATCTACATGGCTCATGTTGAACACTGCAGCTGGGGAATGGATCTACCCCAATTTGGTTTGTGAGGGCTGCACGTTGAGGTTTGATAACTTCGAGACTCTTGTAGACCTTAGAGTACTAGAGTTCTTGGAGTTTGATGCTATACTTGGGATGGACTGGTTGACAGCTTATTATGCCTATGTCGACTATTTTCACAAGAGAGTAGTATTTCAAATTCCAGGATAGCTTGTTATCAGCTTCCAGGGTAGTGCTTCCGATAGACCGAGGACCCTGGGTAAGATAGCAACATAGTCTGACATAGACACTCTGGCTAGTATAATCACCACTACTGAAGGACCTTCACAACAGAGCATAGATGAGATTCTTGTTGTCAAAAACTTTCCTGATGTGTTTCCCGATGATTTGCCCGGCTTACCTCCCAAATGGGAGATTGACTTTATCATTGAGATTATTCTGGGGACACAGCCCATTTCAATCCCTCCCTATCAAATGGCACCCAAGGAATTGCAAGAACTGAAGGTCCAACTTGAAGAGTTGACGAGTAAGGGTTTTTATTACCCCTAATGTGTCACCTTGGGGTGTTCTAGTATTGTTTGTGAAGAAGAAGGATGGGAGCCTCCTTTTGTGTATCAACTACAGATAGTTGAACAAGGTGACAGTGAAGAACAAGTACCCTCTCCCACGTATTGATGACTTATTTGACCAGCTTCGACGTGCCACTATATTTTTGAAGATCGATTTGAGGTCTGGGTACCATCAACTGAGAGTCAGGGAAGAGGATGTACCGAAGACGGCCTTTCGGACTTGCTATGGGCACTACGAGTTCTTATTCATGCCGTTTGGCATGACAAACGCCCCAGCGATGGTCATGGACTTGATGCAGAGGGTGTTTCGTCGTTATCTTGACTCATTCGTCATCATCTTTATCGATGGCATCCTTATTTATTCAAAGACTAGGGAGGAACACGCTGAGCACTTGAAGATCGCACTACAGACTCTTCAGGATCACCGGTTGGACGCCAAGTTTAGCAAGTGCAAGTTCTAGTTGACAGAAGTATGATTTTTGGGCCATTACAGTTGATCCAGCTAAGGTCGAAGCTATTAGAGTTTGGTTGAGACCGACCACAATGATAGAGATCCGTAGCTTTTTGGGTTTGGCAGGCTATTACCGCAAATTTGTGCCAAACTTCTCGAGGATCGCTACTCCCATAACGAAGCTTACCCAGAAGAACATGCCATTTGTGTGGACAAATAAGTGTGAGGAAGCATTTCTTGAGTTGAAGCGTCATTTGACATCTGCCCTAGTTCTTGTGCTACTCGAACTAGGCCGTGAGTTGATGATCTATACAGATGCATGTGGGACAGGCCTTGGGTGTGTTTTGATGCAGGGTGATGGAGTTGTCGCTTTTGCGTCGCGACAGCTGAAGGTTCATGAGAGGAACTACCCTGTGCATGATCTAGAGCTGGCAGCAGTAGTGTTTGCACTCAAGATTTGGCGACACTATTTGTATGGTGAGCGTTTTATGCTGTATTCTGATCATAAGAGCCTCAAGTACCTATTTTTACCGAAAGACCTTAATATGAGGCAGATGAGGTGGATGGAGTTCCTTAAGGATTATGACTTTACCATTGAGTACCATCCTGGGAAAGCCAATGTGGTGGCTGATGCGCTTAGTAGAGTACGGGTTGAGACTGTTTGTGTGGCTAGACATATGTCTCAAGAGTGGAGGATGACTGATCATGTGACAATGATGAGTATCCACGAGACTTTGACCGAGACTAGGGTCCGTGGACGACACTTCTTGTGTGGAGTGGTCAATTGATACTGATGGTGCACTGAGGTTTAGGGGACGATTGTGGGTACTAGATGACCCTCGCCTAAGACAAGGAGTGCTAGCAAAGCTGCACCATTCGAGGTACACCATCCATCCATGAACCAATAAGATATACCAAGATGCTTGACGTACTTATTGGTGGCTGGGGATGAAGTGGGATATTGTAGCCTTCGTGTAGAGATGTGATACGTGCCAGCAGGTTAAGGCTGAGCACCAGAGACCCGGTGGTTTACTACAACCCTTGGCTATTCCCGAGTGGAAATGGGAGCACATTACCATGGACTTTGTGATGGGATTGCCCTGGACTCAGCGGAGACATGATGCTGTATGGGTCATTGTGGACAGACTTACTAAGTCAGCTCATTTCCTTTAGATGTATAATAGAGATTCAGTGGAGAGGTTGAGTCGGTTGTATATCCGCGAGATTGTGAGATTACATGGGGTCCCAATATCTATTGTGTCTGACAGAGCTACTCGGTTTACGTCCCATTTTTGGCAGAGCTTGCAGAATTAGTTAGGGACTAGTGTGAGTTTGAGCACAACCTTCCATCCACAGACCGATGGACAGTTTGAGAAAGTAATTTAGGTACTTGAGGATATGTTGAGGGCATGCATTGTTGATTTTGGTGGTAGCTGGGAAGATCACTTGCCCCTATGTGAGTTTGCATATAATAACAGCTACCAGGCAAGCATCGGCATGACACCTTTTCAGGCATTATATGGCCGACCTTGCTGATCGCCAGCTTGTTGGGCCGAGGTTGGTGATACAACAGTTTTGGGCCCTATTTTTGTGTAGAACAGAATGAGAAGATTAAGCAGATCCGTCATAACATGAAGATAGCTCAGGACCGACAGATAGCTATGCAAATAATAGGAGGAAGGTCCTAGAGTTTGTGGTCGGTGATCATGTACTCCTTCAGGTTTTTCCTAGGAAGGGACAGACTCGATTTGACATCTCAGGGAAACTTGCACTAAGATATGTAGGACCTTTTGAGATCCTTGAGCATTTAGGTCCTGTGGCATACCGATTGGCGTTGCCGCCTCAGTTAGCGAAGGTACATAATGTGTTCTATGTATCGATGTTGAGGAAGTACCACCCTGATCCCTTGCATGTGATTAATTGGAGACACATTGACTTGCGAGAGGATTGTACGTATGATGAGGCTTTGGTGGCCATTGTTGATTGAGCCATGAGAAAACTGTGCAACAAGGAGATACCGAGGGTACGAGTACGTTGGCAGTTCCACGGTGCTGAACAGGACAGCTGAGAGCAAGAGGATTATATGGCGAGTCATTTCCTGGAGATTATGAGAGTCACCCCTTGACCTTTAGTGCATTAGAGAATTTTGAGGACGAAATTCATTTTAAGGAGGGGAGACTATGATGACCCATGTTTTTGACATTGGATTGACGGATCTGACATATATTTATTCTATGTATTTTCTAGAATTTTAATGAGAAATTACAGAATTTTTTCTAATTTTTTCCAATTCCAAGTTATTTATTGAAGAAAATAAAAATAATGTGAGAAAATGCGAATTTGGAGGAAAAACACATGAAACTATAAAGAAAATGTGTTTTCTTGAGAAAAATAACCTTTAGAATTGATTTATGAATTTTTGGAATAATCATGGAATTTTTAGAATGATAAATGAAATTTTTGGGAGAAAAATATGATTTTTAGAAAATTATTTAATTTTTGGAGAAAATAATTGAATAAATGATAAAATGATGTATAATGGAGATATTTTGATGAAAGATGATGATTGGATAATTTTTAATAATTTAAAAAAAATGTGAAATTTTGGTATAAAATGCATATACATACATACATACATACATATATATATATATATATATATATATATATATATATATATATATAAGTATATATATATGTATATAAAGAAAAAAGAAAAGAAATAATGACAAAAAATTTGAAATTCGGCACACGAGCCGAAATTTGGCTTGGGCCCTGGGCCCGAGTCAGCCGGGCTAGCGAGATGGGCCTGTGGCCTGTCCCGGGCTGCCAAAAGAGCGCAGGCTCCAACTCGCGTGAACTAGCCCAGGTGTATGGGCCGGCCCGTCTGCCTGGTCAACCCATGCGCCCAACAAAGGGGGTCCAACCCCTTTTTCCTTGTCTATAGTGCAAATTTTTGATGATTTTTAGTTGAATTTTGGGGATTTTCCAGCAAATTTCCAGGATAAAATTGGGGGAGTTCATGATTTGGATCCATGGTTTGAGCCATCAACTCATAGCCTCCAGTGTGGCCAATAGGCATTGCCAACTAAGCAGCCAGTATGTGAGGTTGGGAGCCACTTGGATGGCCACATGTCACCCATCATTGCCATGCAAGCTTCTCCCATGCAACAAAACTCCTCTTTGAACTCAAACCCAGAAAAAAATTCCAGAAACTTAGCCCTGTTCACAAGCTCAGATCTCCTCCATTTCTCAGCCAAATCTAGTGATCCATAGCTTGTTTCGAAGCTTGTACTACTACCTATGAAGTCCTATAAGCCATTTGCTAAATCTTGGAACCGTTTGGAGCTAAAAACCCTGAGAAAAGGTGCTGTTCACAAGGTTTGAACCCAGAAAACCAGAAAGTGTTTGTAAAAGCCACATTTGGAGCTTCAAATCTTGGGTCATTCCCACGCCTTTTTGGAGGTAAAACTGTCCACCCTCTTCATTTTCATATGTAGTTTAACCTCCAAGTGGTAGAGAACGAAAACTAGGGCTTTACACATGATTTCCAAACCATTAAAGTTGGTTACTTACTATTATAACTGTGTAACAGAGACAGTTGGGGCAACTTTGGGAAAGTTCACTCTAGAACCATTGTAGGCTCGTCCCTGAGGTCAAATCCATCATCCTACATCCTTAACAAGTGTATTCAAGTGTTCAAGTGGTAGAAATTAGATATTAGAATGTTTAATATGTTTTATAAGCCACTGTTGTTAACTGTTAGACTTGTTGTTGCAACAGTGCCGACAGAAATAGTTTGAGACCATAATCAGAGCTATATTTGGGACACCTAAAGGCACCTGTTCGGACTGGAACCAGAAGCATTTTAGACCCCATAGTAGAGGTTCCAGAAAGGTATAAAGATCTGACCTTGAGCCTTTGTGAATGTGTTTTGTTATACTTACAAATATGCCATGATTGTAGAGTGCTAGAACAAATTTCTTATGTTTTTTAAAATACAACAGAGAACTTAGTAGAAAGATAGGCATGAAATTGGTATGCATGTTACTGATTCAATGTATTTTTTATTAATGGATGTGTTATGATCTGTACACTGCAATTAGACACAAGAAATAACCCATGGAATTGTGATTTAATGGGGGGAAAGAATACTAGGATGATAGTAGAAACTATGAACCCAGAAATTTCCTGCAATCTGGCTGAAAATTCTAAGATGAAATTAACTGACCAAACCTTGATAGATTGAGCTGAAATTTGGTGAAGAGATCCCTAATTATATCTAGAAGTTTCCTACCAAATTTCAAAGCATTTTGATATGGAAAGGTAGGTTAATTCAGGCAAACAGCCACTGCCTGTCACAGGGTATATGAGATCTGTACAGTCTCTGTTATTATACCTAGAAACCCAAGTACATGATGTCTAAAAATTGTGATTCAAAATTCTGGAGAAACTTTAGCAAGTCTAGAACAGTTTCAAAAAGTTTGGCACAAATCTGATGTACGGATTGGCCGCAGAAAAATTGGGAAAATGGTTGCACAGATAGGGCCATAGGCTAATGTTGTGCCTAAGTTATGGGAATTGAGAATATTGACCTTTTTTTGGCCCAATTGACTCGATGAAGACCAGAATTGACCATTTAGGACTCTTTTGACCAGCTGTGTCAACAAGTGATAGGGTGACTAGGGTTGACCAAGATTGACCAAGGTCAATCAAATTGACTTAGTAACTAAGGCAAGATGAACAAACATAGGTGGACTATTCTTGACTAGGTCAAGTTATTGATTGACCAATGATGTACAGTTAGAGTGAGTCAAGTCTCATGTTAATATTAAGAAGTTACATCGATTTCACAGGACCAAGTACTAACGGGACGCGACCGGTCGGGAGAGGAGCGCCGGGAGCGGAACATCCCTGTGAGTAGTGGTTTCTAACTCATTTCTAAGAGCTTGTTATTTTGTGCATTATAAAAATGAGATTACATATTGTGATGAATCTACATTCTTTTAAATGGGTTTTAAATGAAAGGTACACCGAGTCTCGAGGTCGGAGAGTACAGGGTTAGGGTGAGTTGTGTCGGTATCTCATGCAAACCCGAGAGGTGATCACCTAGCACAAAGTGCCCGCCGAGGGGGTTCTGTGGGCCTACGATGATGGCAATGACAATAAGACCTAATCGGGCCGTCACGATAAGGCAACGACAATAAGTTCTAGTTGGTTGTTACGATGATGCCAACGACAATAAGTCCCAATCAAAGTCGACACGATGCGCCTAACTGCTTGCAATCCGCTCGAGTGATTTTTAATCGCCTTGGAGAGCTTGCGAGCCTCGACGAATGTTTTTACTATTTAAATGTTTTGGAATGAAGGTGTACGACTGCATTATGGATTTAAATTGTGTTTATTGTTGCATTCACTTGCATAATGCTATTGCTCATGCATTCATGGTACATGTTTTAATTATGAAATGCTTGTTTTAAGTTGTGAATTAGGCTGCATTACTCACTTAGCCGTCGTGGATAATTAGGCTCACTACTCTAACTTTTCAGGTTCTTCCGCCACGAATAAGGGCAAGATAGTGGTCATCGCTTAGGGCTACACTCTCTTACTCTTTTTGGTAGGTTTTCTTTGTACTTTTGTGTTTTGAGGGTTAGAAACTATGTATAGGGGTGAGGAAAGCTTGTATATAATTGATTAGTCACTCCCGTTGCTACTCATGTTTTAATGACCCATTTTAGTAAATATCAAGTTTCATTGGTATTCATGTATTCAATTTCTTCTGCATTCCCTATGATTACTCTAATAGTGTGTGGTATGGTGTTGAAAGATGAGGCTTAACAGTGTCTTGGCAAGCTCGACTTGCGGGCAGGGTTGTCGGGACACTGTGCCAGTCGGTTCGTCTTTCGCCCTAGGGAAGGGGTCCCGATATAAGACAACCGTAACATAGGTTTTCATCTTTTCAAGCTTAGGCCAAAACTTTGTGTTTTTGTCAACCTATACAAGCATGGTGTATTCATGGACTAGTTGTGGCCATTTACTTGTGCATTTCCTCTAAAATTTTACAAGTATGTTTCTCATAATATGGTCCATCTATTGTCAAGAGCAAAAAATTTTCAAAGCACTTCGAAGTTTCAAGCTTAGATTTGTAACCTACTTGAACATATTCAATTGTTGCTTCATGATTAACAATTCAACTATTCATCTTCAACCTATGGTTTGAATGAACTAATCAAATCCAAATCTTCTCGTTCTTGACATAGTTTGCTCACTATATATCCTAGTCTTAGGATCTCAAAGCTTTGTATACTACAAGTTTCCCAATCAAGAGCTATAGAACCACAAAATAGGGTCAATACTCATGATTTTGTGCCTAAAAATGTAACGCCCAGCCTCCCCCGAATTCGAATCTTTTATTTTTTAGGAATGTGGACCGCATCACTTGGCCGAGAGGCGGGCCGGTGTCACAGTAATTCTATTTTTCACGTTTGTCATTCTTATCCCAATTCTCTAGGATTTCTGCGTATCATATAATTAGAAACTCATAAAACATTTTCAAATAAAGCCACAAGAGATTTAATGTCATAAATTGAAAGTAATAGGTACAAAACCTTACTAATGACATAATTTCATTAATTGAAAATAAATAGTATGAAACCTTAAATTTACGCCATAATTAAAAAAGATAATATTTAAAAACCATTGAGTAAAATAATTTTACAACATTAATTATTTATAAAATTCTAGGTACATAACCTTTTGAGTCTATTGCAGCAAAATGAATCTTAAATAACAAAATTAGGTCAACATGCCCTTACAACTAAGTAAAAATTTCTAAATAAAATATTCTAAAGAAAATATTACCTAAATGGCTATCATGTTGCTTCTATTTATCAATTTCCTATAAATTTAGAAAATGAAAGGATGAACACAAAACTCAGTGGATTATTCTAAGCATTTAACTTATTATTCCAACAAATAGGGTATTCAAGATAAACACTTTTAAACATTACGTGATTCAATCAATTTTTTGTTTAAAGTTGTATTAAAGACCAGAAAGGGTTAACCTCAGTGTTCCTATCAAAGTACTTTTCCAAGAAGAAAAAGGGCAATCATTTATGCCAAATTCTACTAGATTTAGGACCTCACCCAAGTATTTTGGGCCCCACCCATGTGAACTAGAAACAAACTCAAAGTTCACATCTTGTGAACACTCACAGTAATCCCTATGGAATACTTTGCCAGAACGTGATTATAATCTCATTTAATCTTTTATTAAGTATAACAAAACTACAATAATAGACGAACATGATTAAATTCAGTACTTGAGCATAACAAACATCATAATAGCACATAGCATGTATGCAAACCTAAACATGCGAGGTTTAAGCATGACATGCATAATTAATGATGATAAAATGTCTATATTCAAGCATGAACATCTTATTGAAATCAAAATATTAAGATAAAACTCAGAAATCACTTCTACCTCAAATAACTTTTCTTCTTTTGAAGCTTCTATGGAATCTCCTTTAGATCTTTCTAACTGCTAGCCCAAAAATTTGTGTAGCACTTTGTTACTACTACTCCAACTACTATTTAGAACAACTAAAGAAAAGGAGGAATGCCACAAAGGAAGCAGAGAGAGCAACAATGAACTTGTTCAGTTCTTGTTGGGGTGAAGAGAATGGTGTTCACGCTTGGATTTATATAGAGTTCTAATAGGCATGAATGGACAAGTTTGGTGTGTCTTCATTGTAGAAACCTTTCTAAAACTCTTTCCCTTTCCATTTTATTTGTTTCTTATGCATAAAAATTAGTAAGTAAAGGTTTTAGAAGTTGCTAATACATTCTTTTGGGTTGATTTTATTTGAAAAGTATTTATAATTCTCTATTTTACTTGTTTCCTAAGTACATATTGTGACGACCTATATTTTCGATGCATAGAATTAATGGTTCGATGTATGCATTCTTATGTATTTTTTTGAAAATTTTAATGAAAATACATAAATTTTTTCAATTTTCTCTCATTTTTAATTATTAATTAAAGAAAATTAGAATAATTGAGAAATATAATTTTGGGAAGAAAATACCTTAATTTTAGTAAAAATGTAATTTTTGGAGAAAATTTGATTTTTTTTTTAGAGTGATTATTGAATTTTTGGAGTAATTAATAAATTTTTGGAGAAAAAATGATAATTTTGGGTAGAATATATAATTTTTGAAAAAACTTGTATAAATGATGAAAAATAGAGGAATAGTAAAGATTTTAATAAAGATTGGTGAATATCTAAGTGAGTGAACTAAATAATAATAATAATAAAAAAAAGGAGAAAATAATATATATATATATATATACACACACACACATAAAGAAAAGAGAAATGGGAATTAAGAAAGAAAGAAAATAAGGAAATCGGATTGGCTGCACGATCTTGAGGCCCGTGTGGGCCTAAAATTGCCACACGAGCCCGTGTGAGTCAAGGTCGTCGAGCTAGCTAGGGGTGCGGGCCTTGGGCCCGTGCTAGCTTAGCCCGGGTGCATGAGCGCCTAGGTTTGGCACTTAGGCTGGCCCGAACACTTGGGCGGCCCACGTGCCTCTTCTCTCTTTTCCCCCTTTCTTCTTCATTTTTCTTTCGTTTTTTTTTGCAATTTCCAGGAACTTCCTGTGCGAAAAAACCAACAAAACCCATGGTTTTGGCCATCCAATTAGCCTTCTGACTAGGCAAATAGGCAAGAACAACAAGGCACCTTGCATGCAACTCATGACCCACGTGGATGGCTGTAATAAACTAAATTTTTATAACGCGTACACGTCAAAAATAAATTCTTAAATATATTAAATAAATATAAAAATGTTCGAAAACATGATTTAAATATTTGTTATAATATTTATTAAATAAATAAAATAAATCACATTGGTTATTTTTAATATTTGGATTTTTCAATGCGTAAACAGTAAAAAATGAATTTTTAAAAATATTAAATAAATATAAAAATTTTCAGAAACAAGATTTAAATGTTTATTATAATGTTTAGTAAAGAAATAAAATAAATCATGTTGGTTCAAGTTGGCGAAAAATCAGAAAACAAATAAAGATACTGATGGGGGGTTTATTGAACTAATTTTGGAAAAAAAGGGGTATTAGGCAAAATTTTCCTCTATGAACAGTAACCATAGTTACTGTTCATGTGCGGGTACTGTTTATCCGAGGCTCTATTAATCTCATTCTAAAATGGAAACCAGAGAACGAAAACCAAACGAAAATTTGAAGAAATTTGTGATTTTTGGGGCTTTTGTTTTTAGGTCACCAGAGATTCGATTTTTGCCCAGAGACAGTCAAAACGATCCAGATCGAGTCTAGAGCAATCCTAAGCATCTAAGGTAAGATTTTAAAGCTATGACCTATTAAGATCTGAATTCTATAGTTTGAATGGTAAATTTGAATTTGAGGGTTTCAAATTTGGGATTTTTGATGTAAATAACGATCTGAAGCGCAAAGAGCTCAGATCCAGCTTGTTTGCTGTAGAGTAAGTAATTCTAGACTACATTCTGTGAATTTTGACTGTTCATTTGTGATTTTTGACGGATCTGCGAGTTTTGATTGAATTTGGCGAATTCGAAGGTGCAAATCCTTTGATAGGCCATAAAACTCGATCTGTTCATCCTTTGAAGTAGCAGTCAGAATTAAAAGTGTTTAATACTTAGTTTGGAACGTGTGGACTATTTTTGTGAGTGTAGTTACGGAGAAATGAAATTTGAGATTTTTTGAAGGGGAAAAATTCTTTGACACACAAATAAAACCCAATCTGAGCTTAGTTTGAAGCTAGGCTCAGTACTAAAAGTGTTCAATTATTCATGTGGGACGCGTAGACTATGGTATCGCGCACTGTTGTTGAGAAATGAGGAAAGTTGAAAAATTGCCTAGTTTTGAATTAAGAATTTAACTGAAAATTCTCAAATAATTTTGAATGAGCTTTAGAGTAAATTTTTGATGCACCATTTATGTTTAATGATGCAGAGGGACGACGTTGACTGCTGTGGAGGTGATTTTCCATCCAGCAATGCTTTTTCGGATTCAGGTGAGGTTGATTGTCTCTTCCTCACTCTTTAGTATTATGCGGGTGTAGGATACGAAATATGATCTATGATTAAATTCCTGTACTTAGTATCATGCTAGGGATGTATGCCTTGGGTGGATTGATTAACATGATATCCTAATGTCTGGTAATTTGCTTTCTAGTACTAGGATATTATGATCAGCTTGGGGTTTATTTACTTTCCTTGATTAGGTTAGCATTTTGAATAAGCATGTTGATATGCTGTGTGGAATGAAAACTATGATTGTGAAACTAAAGAACATTAAAGGTTTATTAAGAACTCCACGTACCGGGGCGAT
>JAJIYU010008094.1:0-18348 GCA_030144865.1 Tinospora cordifolia | reverse complement strand
TTTCCTTTTCCTTCACCATATTTCAATACTTCTGATTTTATCATTGACCAACAAAGTAAGACACAAAAATAACATCTCTTTAAAAAAATTATTCAACATATTTTTATACATAAACCAATTGAATATTCTTGTAAGAAACTCTTCGAATTAGTTCGTCATTTTCATAAAGAATATGATTAACTTAAAGTTGCACATTATTCCTTTTCTACAATGGATCCTTAGAGAAAAACATTGCTAAATTTATCTCGTCCACTATTTCACACGTGACTACGAGTCAAACGAAAATAAAATACTTTTTCTTGCTAGGTGTGATTCATTGGACTTAGATCCAAAGTTTTAATTTTTTGGACTCCTTCAAATTCTTTTTTATGGTTTCGAGGAACAACATTAACCCTCATTTTTAAAGATAAAAAGATCAAATTTCAGGAAAAAAGTTTAGGAGGGTGCTACATCTCATCCTATTTGATCTGATAAACCATCATAACTTCAACGAGGCACTCACTAGTTACCGTGTCGGAGATAGAGGAAGAGAGATAAATACCAACATCTCGAACACAATCACCACCAATGGCATGTCATTGGAATTTGCTCAACCTTGAACTGTTAGCTATTAGAAGAAGACCCAACAATTTATATTAAGCTATCATTTAACAGTATCTTCACAATCAAAACACTGAACTACACAGATTGTGATATATCTGCACCACTTGCTCAAACAACTCGTTGATGCATCAGCAGCAACCAAATGGATTGCTCCCTTGCACATTTGCAAAACATTACCAGAAGTTATGAAAGAAACTGTAACACGACCAGAAACCATACAATAGAGCAATTAAAACTCTAATATAACTATTATTTGTAAAACACGACAAGGAATGTCAAGAAAGCTCTCTTTCTTCTTATCACCTCACATCATGAGACACCCTTAAGAAGGCGAGTTGAGCATAAAGTACATCAAATAATAGACAAGATTGAAATACTCCAGACTAGATATTCTTTCACCGACTTATCCTGGAACTATTACAAGGTGATATGCTGTAAAATCCAAGAGAGCTAGAGTAATGAGAGCTGTATAAAAAAATAAATAAATAAATAATGAGAACCTAACTAATGTGCTTGACAAGTTGTGGAACTGTGTAAGATAACAATACACTATAGATCCTCTCTCTCTCTTTTTTTTTTTTTTTATTACATCATGGGAGCACGTACTTTACAAGAAATTCCATATGGTACATATAAAGAGGAAGCAACAAAATTTGGACCGCACAATCAGCAATTGGAAAGAGATGCAGTAACACACCATAAGACAACACAAAGAAATTAGGGTAGAAAACTTAAACCAAGATAGATTATTTACAATGTGGCTAACTAGCTCACCAGCCATAGATAGGATTTTCTACCTGAGGTGGCAAGAGGTGAAGGTCCTCACAGTGCTGCTTGCTATAATCCCGTGTTCCAGGAATAGCTCCAGTAGACAATCTCAAAATCTCATTCCCAGTGAGACAATAATGAGCAAATGCCAAACCCCCATCTACCATTTCTGTCAAGCTAGGCATTGAAACTGATTTTGTAATTGCCATATTTTTTCTGCTAGAGTTTTCTGGGTCTCGAATACTGCTATTTAAGAGCTTGTCCAGGTCAGAGTATTCCATAAATCTCTCAGTGGCAGCTTCCCATGAAAGATTGTATCTTTGCTCAGGTGTTAAAGGCTGAGGCTCATTATTAAGTGCTTCCTTCACTCTGGCAACAAAATCTTCTGTTGTCTTGTAGGTCAAGCAGTTGGGGAATGATCTGAAGAACTCATTTGAAGGGTGATCTGCACAGATCACAAATTTTCCCATGGCGAGAGCTTCGGCAGTTGCTGTGCAAAGAACATCACTCACACTAGGATTTATGAAGACTTTGTAACTGCAAGTAAAAAGAAAAAATTGCATCACTTACTAAGTAAAGTAAATGGGCATAAAAAGTTAGGGGGAAAAAAGAATAGGAAAAACCCCTAAGATCTTCTAAAGACCCAGCTTGGATGAGCATTCTGCTTTCAGTGGGTGAAAGATGCCCAAAAAAGAGGCCCGATGGGATGACCATGCTTGAACTCTCTAAGACCTATACATTAAACAAAGGATAGACTTCCTCAATTTAAAGATGATATAAGAACCGCGCAAAAGGCTTGGGTTCACAATAAGGCAAAGGGAACCTGCATTGGCAGGTTTCATAAACTGTCGCGGACTGTCGCGGACTGTCCAATTTTTTACCTAAGCACAAATGACACTGATACAAGTAAGCATATAGCACAAATCCCTCTAATTTGTACAGAGTAAATCACCAAGAGAGAAGAGAGATTGGTGGGCTAGTGCTAGATAGGCGGTGTAGTGCTGTTCATTAAATGAAAACAGTGGTTCAAGAACTTCAGGCTAGGAGTCCAACACACTAAATCTTAGAATGTGATAAGTTAATAGGGATAATGACTAATAGGCAGATTACGCAGAAAAATAAAACAGAAAATAAATTAACGTAAAGAAGAAAAAAAAAAGAAATAACATATAACATAATTAAGTCACCATGTGCTAAAATTTAAAAATGAACAAGTAGAACCTCTAAACATGTACATAATTTGACATAAATCTAGGTAATGGTAACTATAGAATGATACGGGTATCACAGGGTAGCAGAGTGGTTTAATGGAAGCAATGAACTGGTACTTCCATGGAAATGAAGAAATGTCCTTTCCCCTCTGGGGATACTGAGCGTTAAACTAGGTTTCAAGGCAGTTGAGGTATGGGTGTTTAGTTTTGCAATGCACATCAAGATCACATATGCATACTTACTTTTTATATTGGTTTTGCTACTGTCTTCCTATGGATATATAAATAAATGAATAAAGCTGCCTCTTTCCATACCAACTTGGTCCCCCTACTATTTGTGTGTTTCTATATTAAACTAAATATGGGCATTGGTAAGTGGGAGATAAGAGGCTGGAGTAGCGATATACATTACCAGGCATGCAAGATGAGAGTGGTGATTAAATAAGCAATTGATCTAGTTGCCATCCTTAACACTTTTTGCTAATTGCTACAATTTATTTTACTTTTCTGTCTTTTGTTTAAATCTAGTCAAATATATATTTCCCAATTCTTATTAAAGAAAATAAGATAGGAATGAAAAAAAAAAATTTAACAAAAACAGAAAGAGTTTAATTAGATAGCCAGAAAAGGTTTGCTAAATCATTCTTACCCACGAAGAGAATCATCTGCATGGTCTCTTCCCTTAAGAAAGTTGACATTCAGATCCAGCTTTTTGGCAGCAGATTGTACTTCATGCGCATCCTCTCCATTACCGTACACATCCAAGTTGAAGCCATCAAGGTCTTTCTTGTGCTTTGCCAACAAATCAATCAATTCCCTGTACCCTTTGGCCCAAACCATCTTGCCCAAGAAATACGCACCCTTGGAGAAGGACTGCTGTCCATGCTCTCTTTCTTGAGCAACTTTCTCCCCAACCTTAAGAAATTTGGGGTTTACACCATGGACATTGCATATAACAGACTTTGGCAAGTCTTGAGTTGCTCCAGAAAGACGAAGAACCTACAGGCAATAATGATCTCCAGTTTGTTCATTTTCAAGTAGAATGGAAGGAACACCATTAAATCATTTACAATATTAACCTTGCTAGGGAGATTCAGATGTACACTATGGAAGTGTACTCAAACAATTGAGTCCATTGGATCAACATGGATCTACTCAATAGATGCATCTCTATGTTGATCCAAGGGATCGACATTTGAATTCACCGAGTACATGTTTTGACTTTCCCACAATAAAGCATGAGTAGAAGCAAAGTGAACCATGAACAAATCAGTAGTTAATTGTTAGAAAATAGAGAATACCCATTACCACATAGCAAAAGTGAGACAATACCTTGTTGCAGTACGCTCGAATGACCCAATTGTTTATGTGTTTCACAAAGAAAGCTTGAAGAGCCCCATTCCTCTCCCTCTTGATGTACTCCAAGTAATTTGTGTGGACAACACCAACAACATGGTTAAATTTATCCGTCCAACGCTTACCATGATGATACCAGTTAAGGTGCTCAGGCTCTTCGAGAATAGCAATGTCTGCTTCCTTGGAAGAAATAAACTGTGAGGTGTCCCCAGCAGGTATAATACTTCGTCTTTCTTTAGAGAACTAAAACAAAGAAGAGCAAACATTTAAAGAGAGGAAAGCTTCATATAATGTCAGAACTTGCTCAATAACATGCATCAAAGTACTACCTTTCCTGGATAAAAGGCTATTTTGAAATTTGCCTTGAAGTCAAGCCTTTCCTCCAGCCAATTTCTTATGTAATTTTCCTGCTCTTCTGGTGAACTGAATGTGAGATTGTTGGGATAAACTAGCTCCTGGTCTGATTTGCAAAGCCATGGTACCAATAGTGTAACATTTTGCTTTGCTGATTTGGCGAGATAAGCTGCCCGGAACAATGGATTTACAGCAGTTCCAGTCATCCAAGGAAGACTGGCAGTTGTTACAATTGCAACATTCCTCTTTCCATCAGCCAGGTCATGCTTCACAGAATCTGTCAAAAGTCCACCATCATAACAGTGTCCTGTGCTTCGAAGAACACTAGCGATCCGCATATCTAGTTCATCATTTACAGTCTCATTTTCAGCAAATGAAGTTTCTCCTTGTAGAGAACGTAATAGGAGTTGATCCCTCCTTTTGCTACAAAAACCCTCCACTATTTTGTCACATATGTCTGCAGCCATGACAAAGAATGGTATCATCAAGCAATGCTGACAAACACTAAAATATTAACATCAGGTTTATATGTCGCTTATGCAACCATAAATACAGAATCTTTGGCAAGTTAAACCTCAACTTAGCCTGCTTCTTGTCTGTATTCTTCCACAAATATGCCCCTTGAATATTCAAGCCACCTAATTGCCAATTTATGTCATAATTGCAGTAAATCTTTTTTTAACAAAAAACAGGAGACTTTATTAATTGTAATAATATGAAAAAACTGTACAATCAAAAGCAAAACCCAAAAGTAGAGAGAATCCGCTATCCCTCAAAGAACTCTACATGGGTTCCAACCTATCAACCAATCCCCAAGAGTAACCCCTAGACAATTTACAAGAATTTATCCATAGAGAAGCAAGATAGAATGACTGATCCCAAACACCACTTTGATCCTTCTCAATATCGCCAAAGATAAAATTGTTTCGCTCTTGCCAAATGGTCCAAACAATTGTAGAAACAACCACTCTCCAATAATCCCTTGAGTGCAGCACGAATTGGATATTGCAGAGAAACCTCTCCAATTAAGCATGTTATTCCATCTCCACCAGACAATATTAGAGAAATCACAATCAAGAAACAAGTGGGTGCTAGACTCAACCATCAATCTTACACAAGCAACATCAGTTTGGCGATAAAACCCAAAAAACTCATCTGCAAAACATCAATGCAATTTAACTTCTCATGGGCTTAATCCACCCTAAATTTTTAGCTTTTGAAGTCCATGAGCATTCCAAATGAAATTATGGGGAACAGTGGGTAGACGACAATTTGGACTAGAAAGAAAACAAAGACAGGAAAAGAGAAATTTAGACAAAAAAGAACCGGAGAGACAAATCTGGCAAAAGATTTTATCCATATCAATTAAAAGATGAACAGAATTTGAAATATTTTATAATTGTATTAAATCCTTGAGTTATTAAAATGATACAACTTGAAATTAAAAGGTTTTAGCTCCTAAGTCCAAGGATTTTAAATAGGAAATCCGCAGAGCTTACACAATTCCAGTTGGATTTATATTTCAGCACTTCCAACAATATTCTGACAGGAGATTCCTACATGATTTGTGGGTAGACTCAAATTAGGTAATTTTGACTATTTTAAATAATAGGTCAGTTTCAATAAAACTTGGAAACATCCTTTTAGAAGAAACAATGAATATTTTATTAATATCACAAAATTCTTTTTAGACATATGTCACACCAGATGTGTATGTATGGGCCCATAGAGCTGTGCATAAACAAAAGTCCTTGCCGTTAACTTAATTTTCCCCCAACAAATCAATTACTTGTTTTGATGCATCACTAGATACTCTTTGGTTGCACTCTAATGAAAGGCATGCATACTGTAATGTACAAAGTGATTAGTCCTATCTCTCTATCCAATTTGCTGAGGCAAGTGTGGTGTTAAGAGAAAGTCCTCAGCACAATTGCTTGGAGGAAGCAATCTGTCCCCTAAGTATAAATACCAATTGTGCCAAATACTTCTAGCTAAGAAAAAGATGAACCGGATATCTCTGTGGGTTCATCTTCCAGCAAACAAAGTGAACAATGTAGGGAGTGACACGTAGTAAAACACCATCTTCAAAACACATCATGAGTCTTGATCTTGTTATGAGCAACAAGCTACCCAAACCTGTACTTTGGAAGGGACCTGCAGTTAGAAAGCTAGGGTTGAATGTCTATGAGAATCTCAGCTTATGAACTTCAAGAAAAAGTTCCTAAGATATTAGCTAGGTGTACGTATTTGAGCCGCTACTGAGTCTGTTCAAGCCTAGGAATCAGAAGGTCCATCTCAGTTTGTTCCCTAGTATGAATCAAAACTTTGGCAAATTAAATTTCGATTCACATTAATCAATATTTTTGTTTTATTTTGAACTGATCAATAAGAGATAGAATCGCTTATTGTTGTATGTAAAAGAAGAAATTTTCATTGAAGAATTCTTCTATTTACTCTACTGGATACTAAATAAAGCACTAAAACAAAAAGAGAGAGAGAGAGAGAGAGAGAGAGAGAGAGAGAGAGAGAGAACGAAGCTAGCATATGCATGCAGCCAGAAACACTTTGGGGTGAACACCCATCCAAACAAGTAGGATCTGTTGTTCAGCATTTAAGCTATAACATTTGGCAATCAAAAGATCTTTCACCCAACAAGCACTATCCGAACCAAGCTAGATAGTCTCCTATCAATAGGCTCACCAACCAAACTAGACTTTGATTCTTACTACTCCTACCAGATATTAAAAGCATAACACTCTCATATCCCTTTTTTGTCAAGGATAGATATTGCTTATAAGTAAAATTCTATCAATAATCCATCAATGTGACAAGTTTGTTTTGTTTCTCTTTATGATGATAAATGACCTACTTAACCCAATGGTTAGAGTATTGCTTTCTTACAGCGGCAAGCCTTTGATTTTAACTACTTCGCTTATAATTTACAAAATTGCTCTGGTGCAATATAAGAAATGGTCTATCCAATGCATAAATGGTTAGGAGCTTACATTCTCATCATCCATGTTAAAATCAAGTCTACCACAAAGATATTCATAAACTTTTTTGCCAAAGTTCTTAGCAAATAATCTTAATATTGGTTTGACAGTATATATACCAATGTGGAACAACCATAATTGTTCAATTTCTCTCTCTCAAATTTCATGCCATGAGGCAGGCAAGGCCTTAGCTTAACATGTTAGCTATGGTACTAAACTGGTCAATACATATAGCACTCAGTACTCATCTATAGCTAAGACTATTGGGTTGTCTAATCTCATTCACTCCCCTAACTATTGTCTCATAGCATAGGTGTCAACCCAACATAGTGTTTTTGCTATTTGTGTTCTTTTTAATCCCTACACATGTTACTTCCTCATCGAAAATTTCCGCTACCATAAGTCATCTACACCATGTTACCTTGACTTGGATATGGATGTTGGTTACAAGTATGTTTCTAGAGGTCCAACTTATTGAATTTCAAATTCTAGGATATTGATATTTTTTTCTTTCATATACAGTCTAATTTGCTCCCCTAAGTGAATTTTGCTTATTAATCATTATTTTCTTTTAGACTCCCTCTTCTTTCCATTGGAGAAATTCTATAGTAATATTCTAAATCTAAAGTTTCAAAGCTCATGCCCATGTTGTATCATGAAGTGTCGACGCGGGTTCATCAAGCTCAAAGGAAGAGACTAAATAACATAGAGTGTAGTTTCCAATTAGGTGAGAATGCCACATTAGGGGAGTAATTGTTCACAAAAGAAGCTATTGGACTATAGCGTAAAGTTGATATGTGGAAGAGATTATTATATAGTGTCAAGAAGTAAATCATCCCAGCATCTATTCTCCCAGAAGCAAAAAGCTGATTATCTCCCACAAGTGGCTTAATATGAGGAAAAAATTCTGTTGTGACAGAAAAAAATATATTTCCACAAGCTCATAAATGAGGACCATCTATTTCCCCATATTGACTCTTACCCATATTGCTAACTATCACTTGCAGCCATAACGTGTGTCATTCTCTAGTCCATCTCCACAGTAACTTTGCTATCATATTTATAAATATATCAAAACAACAGCAACATTGATCATTAATGCCTCTTCTTCACTACTTTGTCTTATTATTTCTTATTGTACACTAGTGATAGTAAAGTTGAATGAAGCTTCTAATTAGAATCATCTGTTGCCAATCGCATATTATTAGGTTAGAATTTTGTGTAACTGTGTAATACATTAAAAGATATAACAATAGCACTGAGCATTTCCATAGGTTGAATGCAATAGTAAAAATTTTACAAAAAGGGACTACAAAAAGCTATCCAATATGCAAACGCAGGGGTCTACCTTAAATTTTAAAATCTTGGTTTTCGGATAGCATAAAATTTAATATATATATATATATATATATATATATATATATATCCATAAAAATTAGTCTTTGAGATTTACTATTAAGAAAAATTAATACCAAATGGACAAAATTATATGATATGTATAAAATCAAGACAATACTATGTAATGTTTTGCACCTGAAGGCATAGGCATTTGTGGCATGAGCCTCAAGCTTTGTTTACCTTCAATAACAATCCCTTGCCTTAACAATTTCAACACTATAGTTAGGAATACATCTCATGGAGTCTTCACTAAAGTAACACACCTAAAATTGGAATTACCATTTTTTAAGAAGAAACAACGGTGAACTTCTATGCATGGAAACAAATTGATACTTACATCCTGACCTATTTATGCCATACAAAGTCTAGAAGTGGCGTAACAAAAAAAGTTCACATGACCATAATAACACAAAAGTGCAACAACCTAGATGACCTTTCATTCAATGCATCTATCCTAACCCAAAAGCCAATCAAAGTAAAACCCTAGTTCCACTTGGTGACAAATACCCAAGAGCTAGCATATAATCTAAATCTAATCTGTCCCCATAAATCATGCTCACCTTGAGCAATGTCTGTAAACTAGTCATTATGCTCAAGCCAAAGAGATCACATTGTTGCGAGTGGCGCAATCAACCCCACTTCTTTCATTTGGCAAGAAATGGAGAGCATATAAGAGTTGAGCGTCCTTCCATAAGATTATTTTGTGTGGGTTAGGCCATCTTGTTGACACCCTTGTTGGTAGAGTACTTATATTTTTGAAACATATACGAAGTAAAGCCATTGTAACTTTGAGACTCCTGATCGTTGTTGTGTAAAATTGATTAATATTTATGATTTAATTCACTAAAATATTCTGATACATTATTGATCTCATTTCTCAAGGTCTTAAGAAATGACATATATGAAACATTTTTCTATGACCTTCTCTAACATTTGACCAAACTCCTCTCACCTCCTCCAATACGGGACATGAGATTAAAACTTTCTCAATAGTCAAGCACTTGCAAGTGTTGGATGAGAATGTGATTTTGAAAGCTTAGTAGTTCACAAGTAAAATCTTTCCCATTTTGTTGGGAGATTATATTTACTATTAAAGAGTGAAAATAACAAAAATATTGGATTCCATTTGATTGAGTATTCAGGACAACTTCCTACTAGTGTAAAAGCTGTAAAATATACGTAAGTATTTTTTTAATAATGATAAATGCAATTAGTAAAGGTAAAGAAAGCGAAACTTTGACTCTTACCTTGATCATCTCTAACAATTGGATGTTTTTTCGAACCTAATTTGTGGAACAAAATACACAAGGATTGCAAGAGTAAATAAGATTCAATTTTCTTTGGTAGGGTTTGGTATGAAGAAAATGATAATAATTATTTTTAATACCTATGTCTTGTCCTTGGTTCATATTCTCAATCGTTATGCTGTTAAAGTCTTATGAAAACTCACACTTCTGCTTTTGTGGTACACACATTCCCTTTTTTTGTTTCCTTTCCCATGTCTTTCTTGGTTAGACTAACCAAACCGATGATTTATATTTTCAGCAAGTCTTTCTAAATCTTTAGAGCAAGAAACAAAACTAATGGGATGAAATTCAAAGTGTTTCTTATGACTATTCCCATCAAACCACAAAGTACAATGCATAATAATGGAAATTTCTTGGAGTTTGTGGCAAAGCATAGGGAAAAAGTTGATAAAATGGATGTTGGGATGCTCGAGTTCAATTACCTACTTAGTGATTGTAAATAATGGCCCTAGGGAAACATTTAAGCATAACAAGGGCTTCAGCAATGTTGTCCTTCATCACCATTCTTGTTCACCTTTGCGGTAGAAGTAGACTTATGATGAGGGCAAGGTAATATTCAATTGTAAAAGGTTTCAAATCAGCAGGTATGGATCGAAGTATCTCACCTACAATATGCAGATGATACCTTATTTAGGTTAGAAGAGAATGAGGAAAACATGATAAAAACGCTGAATATACGCATTATTTCTATCTATTTTTCAGGTTTACAGTTAACATGACCAAATGTCAAGTGATGGGGATAAATATGGATCTAGAGACCATCATTAGGCTAGCCAACAGAGTCAAATGCTCAGGTTGAGGTTTGGCCTTTGAAGGATCTTGGCTTGCTGTTGGGTGGAAATTTGAGAAATCATAGATTTTGAGATCTGATTCTTGCTAGTATCTCTAGTAAAATTGGAGAAGTAGACAAGAGCCTTCTTTTCAAAGGGATCTAGGTTGCCTCTCTTCTCTCTACACATGATTCTTTCAACATTACAATCATTTTTCTTGTCTTTGTTCAATATCCCAAAGACCATGTTAGATTGTGTAGGAAAGAAGACAAAAAAACTTCTTTTGGAATTAGAAAGAAAGAGGGAGTCCTAGAAGCTTGGTGAAGTGGGAGTTCGCAGAAAGTTGTGGAGGAGAGATTCACAAAACAGCTTGAGACAAGGCATTGTATGGGAAATTGTTTTGGAGACTTCTTCAGGATCATACTTCTTCGAATGTGGGTGATTCTTACTTTTTGGCTTTGAGGAGAGGGAAGCTAGGATGAGGAAGTTACTTATGGAAACCCTAGGAAATTCATTACATCTCTAATGCCCATTGTGTCTATTATAGACTAGTATTTGGAGATGGAAATGCATTTCACTTTTGGGAGGATGAATGGACAGGTGATAGAGCATTGGCTAACTTCTTTCTAACCTTTATAGATTCCCCTCCTCGCATAACCACCTAGTATCATCTTTTGTGATAGTGGCCGTTCCACCTAAACCCCACTTCCCCTCATGAAACCTTTACCTTTCTAGGGCCTTAACTACTAGGGAACTAGTGATAGCAACATCTCTCATCTCATTCCTCCTAAATCTTACTATTTCTAGCTTGCCTAATCACTTTAACTACCACCTGGCACCCAGAAACATTAGGTTGTTGTTCTTGTAAATCCTTCTTTCTTTCCTATCAGATAACTTATCATTCTCATTCTTTTCCTTAGCCTTGTATATGTGGAATTTTCAAATCCCATCTAAGGTGAAGGTCTTTGGATGGCTTATTGCCCATGGGAAGATAAATTCCTTTGATTTGCTTCAGAGGAAGTTGCCTAACTTGTGTATATTTCTCCAAATCAATGTTCCTTATGTGGCAAGGATTGCAAAAGCATTGATCATTCTTTTTTCCATGCTTCTTCTAGAAATATTTTATGTTATTCAATAGGCCTTTATAGGGGGTTAATCCTTCCTCACCCCTCCCTCTAACCCATAAAGAAACACCATAACCCGGGGGCAAGTATACTGATATAAAAGGGGAACTATGCTTTGTGCATTTTCATTATATGGTTTTTGGGAGGATTGTGAAGAGACAAGCCCTCTCAAATTGGTTAGAGCTTACTTGTATTGATTACTTCACCTGAGAATAAAATTTAGATCAGAAACTTCTTCCCTCTTCCTATCTTGCAATCCATTGGTTTCCATCATATTTTGTCACATGGAGGAAATTGTACTGATATAAAAGGGGAACTTTGCTTTGTGCATTTTCATTGTACAGTTTTTGAGAGGATTGTGGAGAAACTGGCCCTCTTAAATTGGTTATAAGTTACTTATTTTGATTCCTACACTTTAAGAATAAAATTTAGATTTGAAGCATCTTTCCTCTTTCCTATCTAACAATTCATTGGTTCCCATCATATTTTGCTATCAGTGCCTAACTGATCCACATTGAAAATTTATAGCATGCCACCAAAGATGAATGATCACTGCATGGAACCAACAAAGAACGAGATGGAAGGTTAAGGAACAAAAGTATGGGGCTAAAGCAAATGATTGAGCAGTTGACACAGAACATATCACATATTTTGCAGTCGATATAGGATACAAGGCTATTGTTGTCCCAAGCAATAAAGAAGAGCAGAATAAGGCTTGACGAAGGGGAATCTAGTGCAGGAACTATAACGAACAATGCACCTCATTATCTCAAAAATTCTCAGGAACATGAAGGAGAACTTCAATCTACCTTTCAACTCATAGATGCACCTTATCACAAGGATAATCAGTGTGCCACGCATCGGCTGAAGTTGTCACTATTCCAAGGAGAAAATCCAGAGGGATGGATATTCCAAGCAGAATTTTTCTTTGATATGAATCTAATGACCGATATGAAGAAGGAGAAGGCAGTGAGAGCAAGTTTTGAGGATGAAGCAGTCACATGGTTTCAATGGCAAGATGTACAAACACCATTCACATGATGGCTAGAACTTTGACAGCAGCTTTCCGTTTTATTTAAAATAGTCGCAGATTGGAAGTTTATTTGAGCTATTTTTGGATATCCATAGAACTGGTGCAATGGTTGCATGTTAGATAGAATTTGAACCAATGGCAGCTTCAATTTTCAAACTCCCTGAAATAATTTGGGAGAGCACTTTTATGAAAAAGTTGTCATAAATCTGATGCCAAGGAAAAGTTGTGCGTGCTCCAACCAATAGGGTTGGAATTAATAATGGACACTGCACAGTTGATTGAAGATAAAAAAGCAGCCCTCAAATCTTTCAAAGATCCAAATGGTGCACAACACACCAAATGTTTTTTTTTCCCTCCTAATCGTGTGATCTTGTAGACAGAGCAAGTTCCTCCAGCACAATCGCAAACTTGGAACCCATGCTCTTCTCCATAGCAATCGCAAACTTTGAGCAATAAGTTTATGTTGAAGAGGGGAAAAACAAAAAAGATTGGCACACAACAAAATCTCCACTTAAAACTACACTTCACACCAATTATCTCAGGTTCACGCATTGAATACTTCATCCCGCAAACTTTTATAGCCCAAAAAATTGTCCATCTCCATCAATAAGCTTGCATCTAATGTTATCAATGTGTCACCTAGATAGCTACCTACACAATTTAGGGACAAAACACTTAAGGCAAGCAATGGGTGGTTGTGTAAGAATTTAAAAAGTTTGTTTAAGAGATCTCTCTGACTTTAAATAAATAAAAAATAAAAAAGGCTCTAAAACAAGCCTTCTTTTTTAAAAGTAAACTCTCAAAGTTTTTTCCCCCCTAAGCCTAATCCTTCCATTTACTCCAACCACCAAGAAGCATCATCAAAATCTCAATCAACCGTCATAACCTCATGTCAAATCCCTTGAATAGTGTGTATTGTAGCATAAACTAATGTCTTGTCAACATGATTTTAACTAATATGGATTGCTCCTTATCATTTTATGAAAGTTTAACGTCAATCACAGAATACAATTAGATATATTAATTACATATATGAGTTGGCCACGTCTAGGTTACACCCCACCTAGACAAAGCCAAACGCCTAGTCATTGTCTTGACACCTTGAAACCACTAATTCAATCATAACTTTGCAAATCCAGCACCAACCTTGAAATAGGAGTGAACCACAAAAAAGCTACTATCTTGTGCTTTGGTCCAAGACAAAAATTAAAATTACTTTTACTTAGTCCAAGTTAAAAAAATAAACTATTTTTACTTCCAAGTTGATACCCAAGATACAATGCATAGTGCATAAATTAATTGCCTCTCTTAGTAAAACTAGAAGAAATAACAATGATAAAGAAACATCATTAAGTAATATTATCATGACTAAAAAAAGGCTAGATAACATCCAAAAGACATGAAATTCAGTAGCCTTAGTAAAGTTTTCTAAAATAAGTTTCCCTTCACCATTCAAAGAAGCAAACGCCTTAAATGGCAATTGAAGGAAATATCTGCCAATGTCTCCAAAAGACAAAGGCAGTGGGAGCATGCAGCAAAGCAATTTAAAATAAAAAATTGTGAAAAATCCTACAGAAGCAACATTTTGATGCGCAAGTGGCAAAACCACCAATAATAAACTTATCAATCTATTTAATATGGCACAACAGCAAAAGAAACTAAAGATATGGATGCCATCTTTAGCGAAGAATCTGAGTCACGGCAACAATCATGTTTGCTTCTTACCATTGCGAAAGAGGTTAATTCCATGGTGTACTTGAAACAAAGATATCACTTGAAGAAGACACGAAAAGGGTGAAAAGACAACAAATAACAGTGCATCACATATAGAGTAAGTTTATTAAAATATTTAAAAAAATGTAACCAAGCAATGATAGCATGCCAGCGAGCATTACCAATTTAAAATATACCTCGTTTAAATCCAAGCTGATCAAGTAAAGGCCCTGATTGCTTAACCAAATATGCAAAGAGTTCAGGCACATCCAATGGTGGTATTTCCTACATCAAATGTTAGAGGACAAATACTTCAAAACATATTAATGTATAATTAAACAATATGGATAAGCAAACCCTAAATTTTCATATAATACAAAGCAAAAGAGAAACAAACAGCATTTGACACACACACGCACATGGACACAAAGCAAGAGAGAGAGAGAGAGAGAGAGAGAGAGAGAGAGAGAAAGCCTAGTGATGCTGATGGTGTGTCAGACCACAATCAAATCTACGCTGTTTCCGCAAATTGTGGTTGGGCACTTTGTTTAGGTATCTGGTTTCAAAACGGATCTCAGATGTCAATGAATTCCTTCTGGACCATCTTATTATTTATTAGGATTCATCTGATTCATATCCTGAAGCACTAGCAGTGGAATCTAGGCATTCAGTCTTTACTCTTTCCAATATTTGAAAAATAGGCTGATACCAAGTAAGATAAGCCAAATTCAACATATCCTTGTGCTAACTGCTAAGTACAATAAAAGACATCATAAACTATTTTTCTCTTCATCAACAATCACGTTTAGAGATCCTCGTATTATATTTTAATGAAATGTTGGCGGATTAGGAAAGCAAACAAAAGTGTATAGAACAAATGGTAATGGACGAGAGTAGATATCATAGGTTACATTTGAAGTCAAAAGATGCCAGCGAGATTTTTTAAGAAGTCAATAACTTATCAAAAGGGAGCTAAAGATCAATTTTAAAAGTCAATTATTTGATCCAATGTTTTCAAAGTGATGCCTAGGCCTTTCTTTCCACCTCAAATTGCTAAGGAAATCTTCTATTCAGGTAGTGAAATTTCTTTTACACTTTGAACCAACTTCAAAAGAAAAGGTTAAAATTCAGGAAAGACCTAGGCAAGGTAAATCACCTGTGCAAGGTAGATCATAGATCAACTGTGCATCATAATGAAGCATTGAAGCTTACTGTCAAGTTAATATGGCAAGGTAGATCAACTTCTAGTTTTGTGTATGTTTATTTTAAATATGGTTACAGCAAAATCATATAAAACCCTTTTTATTCCTATTTAGAAAAACACCGCTATATTATATCTAAAACACCACCATATTATATCTCTAATACCTTATCATATGCTTTCCCTGCAAATAAAGATCATGTAGTCCATATTCTCCCTATAGCTACCCACCAATCTTCTTCTCCCCGTATCTCTCATCGATCCTTAATTGTCATGTTGACCCATTGACTAGAAACCTTTGGGGGGTCCACACTGTCTTTCAGTTTTTTTAAATTGAAATATTAATTACAGTTTCTAATAACTGATTAGCACAATTCATGTTTAATATTTTATCATACTTTATCTCAAACTATGGACACAATAGACACAGAGACAGGTTGCAATAGAACACAGAAGAGTTGGGTAGTTCATTTATGTTAATGAAAAAAGAAAGAAAAAATGAGTAATCATGATAAAGGAGAATTCACTGATTAAAATAAACTTTAAATAAATAAATAAAGTTTGAGGCCCAACCTTTGATTCTTGAGTCTCCTTGCAGAATGATTTCTACAAACATAAGCAACAGTGAACAAATAAGTTCAATCCTGTTCATTCCGATGTAAAATGATAATCATAAATATAGTCAGAGTTAAAGATTAGATATCACTGAATATAGGAAAACAATAGAAAGAAAGATATAATAACAATAACGTAACCATACTATTAATTAGAAAATAGTACCTAAAATAAACTTACAATATATATCAAGCTTAAAGATGTATATATATCACAGACAAACTTCACTGCGATTTTTTTCCTTTTTCTATCATTTCTCATATATAATTCCAAATGTAATTACTACAAGAATAAAAAACTAGAATTACAATATTGAAAATTAGGGAACTAAAAAAAATAGAAAAGGGACGGAGAGTTGCAGCAGCTTACTTCGCACAATTTTAAAAGCATTTAGGAAAAAGGAAGAAGATTTGACGCACGCAATCACAACCAAAGAATAAGGACTAACATAGAACAAGTTCCGGATCAAACCACAAAACCTCACCTTTAAAACGCTATATTACTCATAGCGATTGGCAAAACGTAATAATGCGAGAAATCAAACCACGAAAGGGGAAAAAATGACAAAAAAAGGACTCTGAAAAAGATTAAAAAAAAAAAAAAGAAAACATACCAAGCTCGCCTTCACTTTCTCCACCAACTCATTGTTCCTAAAACTACAAAAAATCTCCGAAGACGAAGTCTTACGTTCAAACTCCCTTAATCGCGTCCTCAACACTTTAATCGGCTCCCATTCCTCCTCAATCCCATCCCCCTCCTTCAACCTGACCTTCCTCCCATGCCTAAGCGGCCGTCTCCTCTCTCTCTCCTCGAACCCAATAACTCCATCATCTTCCTCATCATCATCATCCGCCACAGCCTTTTCAGCAATCGCATTCCTTATCGCGGACAGATCAATCCGAATCTTCGAGCTAGGGCCGCCGCTCCACCGCTCCAACACTTTCCGGCTGAAATTCGGAGACGAGTAAACTCTCCGAAACTCTGATATCTTCGGCTGCAATCTCTTGACGAAATCGAGCTCCGTCGGTGACGACGACGACCGTATAGCCGGAACCGAGAAAGTCGGAGCCGAATTCAAGAAATTCTCTAGCTCTCTGTCGAAGGAGTTGGCCAGATTCTTAAACGAGTTCGCTCTAGCTCTCATCAGTTGAATATCCGCATCCGCCGAGTCCTTCACTTCTCTCCACCCTTTCGAAATGAACGACAACGCCTTCTCCGCCGTTACAACCGATGGAGGCGGTCGAGCTTCTGCAGCCATCCCTCGAAGATTCAAGAACCAAAGAATTAGGGTTTCGGAAAGTCAAAAATAAAGAAAACGCAAAGAGAGCTAACAAAAATTGTGCACGCAAAGTGGCTTGGAAGAACAGAGAGCGCAGAGATTGAGAAATGGAAAGTGAGGCAGACCAACAGGCCGGTGGTGGTGCTGGAGAAAATTTAACGGTCGAGAATTATTATATAAAGTATAATGGAAAAAATAAAAATAAAAAAAGTAGTTTCGGGAACCGTGGAACCTACGTGGACTGACAGGTGGGATGGGAGGTGGTGACGTGGCAAAAATCACGTGGGTGGACAACGTAGCGAGATGCGATTGGGTGCCAGGATATTCAGGCTCAAGTTTGAAAGGGTATATTCGCATTTGAGGACTAGAATCTGGAATGTGCTGGAAGTGTCTCACACCGTTAAGCAAGAAAATTATGACTTGTAGTTACATATATGTACACATGCATGGTGGTGAAACTTTATTTTATGATTAGGACATAAGGTGGCCCATGACTTGTACAGACCGGTGGTTGAACCGTGGCCTTCATTTTCAAGAACCATCAATCATAAGTTCTTGAGATGAGACGTGGGATTAAATAATAATAAATTACTTAATCCCTATTTGTTTCAGTTACGTGCAAC
>JAJIYU010008093.1:0-18358 GCA_030144865.1 Tinospora cordifolia | reverse complement strand
ATAAGCCCTATAAATCTATAGTCCATCATTATATTAATCTAACAAGTCAAACTTTGTAATATTTTTTGTTTCATTATATACATCTATGCAAAACATATAGAATAAGTGTTAAGTTATCATACTTTTACTTTGAAGCTGGTTAAGCTTTAAACCTATAATAGGCTTATAAATACGTAACTCATCACTTAATGTAATAATATTTCACATAAGACAAACAAACAATATTTGAGCTATAAGTCTATAAGAGGCCTGTAAATACATAGTTTACCACTCGATAATGTATGCACGCATATATAAGACAAACAAACAAACAAACAATTATTATAATAATATGTTTATGCAAAAGAAAAAAAATTAATTACCCATGTAATAATGTCTTATTATACATATATGTTATATTATATATATTTTTATAATAAATTATTTGTATTGTAGAAATGACTAAATACCTTCACAAAGCACTTTATCTGACACTTATTTTCAAATATTGCATGCAAATTCTACTCAAATAATGCTAATAAATTATAATTTTAATTATTGTATCAAATTATGCTCCCTTATTAACTTGTATGGTATTGTTAATACAAATTATAATTATATTTTATTATATATATATTATTTGAATATTTAATTATTTGACCAATTCTTGCGCAATATTTTTACAATAACACACGTTCATCATATAATATTATTAAATATATAAATACAATGTACTAAAACATGGTTTTAATTATTTGACTTCTGCCTCGTGATCGTCCCTCTGGAAATTCATCGTACGGATACAAAGCTCTTTCGCACGTACGACACATGTACGGAACGCCCATAGTTCCTTTTCTAGTTTGTCTTATAACGGCAACAGTAACGAGCGTTTCGCGCCCAACTTTCCTCACTCTCACTCTCTTGGACGAAGCAAAGAGGGAAAATCACACCCTTTTAGCAGACAAGGGTTTCGATCGAAGCTCTTGTCACCGAAAACCAGACGAGGCTCCTTACGGTTCCTGTTCTTGATTTCATAAGCAATGGGGTCTTTAACGAAGACAAGTGTTCTGAAACGGAGCTTCAATGAGATGGAACTGAAGCCAAAGTCTGCCGAAGAAGCGTCTGTTGCGAATGCTCAAGCTTTTGATCCTAGGAAGTACTTATATCGATGTTTTCTCCTTTTTCCTATTTTTTTTAATTGATTGTGTTTCTGTTTGTTTGAGTGTGTGGTATTTTATTTGGCGAGTCGCAGTTACCAGAGGAAGATTTTTGAAGTTGCGAGAAGAAGGAACACGATTGCCGTGTTAGACACGGGATCAGGAAAGACTATGATTGCTGTAATGCTGATTAAGGAAGTAGGGCTGGAGATGATGGACAACGGAGAGAATAAGTTGATCATTTTCTTGGCTCCCACTGTTCATCTTGTTAATCAGGTTCTTATTTTTATCTCTAATCTTTCATGCATTTTGATATGTAATTTTTTTTTGGTTAAAATTTTTCAGTTTATTTTTTTTATTTTTTCTATTTATGTTGTAATTTTATGAAAATATCTCTGTACTAAACCACGCGTTCGATGAAAACTTGTCTCATTTTTTGTTAATTCTATACTTGGATTTAGTAAATGAAAAAAATTTTATGTTTTCTGTAAGACTGTTTGATTTTCACTTTTTGCGAATGTTGGCAATGCGTGGCAGCAATTTGAAGTTATAAAGGTGCACACAAATTTCAAAGTCGAACGATACTATGGAGCTAAGGGAGTAGATGAATGGGGAGCAGAACGCTGGGAAAAGGAAAGAAGCGAACATCAAGTAATCCTTTTGTTGTTTCCATCCATGTCTTTTTTTATAGAGTTTTTGTGGTTGCACTATCTGTATTATGCTCATTTGACAGTAGAACCTTTACAACTACTTGATGGGTTTTTCTTGATGGAATTATTTGGATTGTTTTATTCTAATTCACACAAGCAATATCTTCCTTCCATCATAAGGATTCTTAGTAAAAGACCTACGTCATGCCTGGTGTCCAATTGCATTTTCACGACAATAATGCAATCATTTGTATTGTGAACAGCTGGAATCCCCTTGAGTCATCTTTCTTTCCTCTTTCCTGGTAATGTATTAGGACTCCTATGATTATCTTGAATGCGTGCCATTCACTTTTTGCCTTCTTTCCACTTCCACAATGTGACATTCAAAGACCCTAACTGTGCAAGTGAAGTGGTCTTGTTGTAATGTTCATGATTGTCCTTGAAATAAGTTGACGTAGCATTTTGATAAATTTACTAATATTCAAGGAATTGTCCCCCGTTGAAATCCTGTCTTTCTAGTTGATTGAACTGTGACTAGAAAGAGGATCATTTACATGTTCCATCATAAATTCACCAGTTTCATTGTCCTTATTTTGGTGTAACTTCCTGATGCTCCTGCATCTTGAATTTATCTCACTAAACAAGATCAGTTTGACTTTTCCTCATTAGTCCATCCTTTGCTGTTTCAACATTTATGTCCAGAGTTATTGTAAATATCACTAATCCCTATTTATTTTACTTTCATTTTGACTTGCTATGCAGGTAATGGTAATGACGCCTCAGGTTTTACTGGACGCACTGAGGAAGGCATACTTAAATCTTGATCTTGTATGCCTGATGGTGTTTGATGAGTGCCATAATGCAACTGGAAACCATCCTTATGCAAAAATTATGAAGGTAGAAGCTTGATGGAAGTTTAAATCCGTGTTCAACATGATCATTTTGCTCTTCTTCTTTGTGCCTTTTGTTCTTTTTTCTTTATTTTTCTCAACCTAAACTGATTCATCGTTAATATGTACTCTTGTAAAGGAATTTTACCACAAGTCTGGAAACAGGCCGAAGATTTTTGGACTAACTGCCTCTCCTGTAGCTAGAAAAGGTTAAATATTTCTGCAGTCACTTTGGCTTATTCTTTTTTATTTTATTTTTATTTTTTTACAAATTTTGAGGTATATTTCTCAACATCTTCTGCATAGTCTTATTACTACTTGTCATTAGATGAATAATTTTAAAGCAGCCTTTGCCAGTTGTTATTTGTAAGACTTTTTCATGAAATTGATAGATGCTGAAGCTTCTCAACACGTACAATGTTGTTCGTCTTTGTTTCTTTTCAATTTAAAGATCTTGAGTCAGGCAGAAAGAAATGTGTGTGAAGACTTAAAGTCTGCAAGAACATAATAAATACTAGGAGGTAACATTGAACTTGAATTTGATTTCAGTCAGTAACCCATAGGATATAAAAGGGCATTGAGAAGCAAGGTTTGAACCTTTGACTTTGCTGTAAGTTCTGACTTTAGAAAATTTGAATATGGGGAATTTTTGTAAATATGTTTTTATATTAACAATGTTTAACCACATTGCACGTGACATAGATATCAACACGCTACATACAATATACAGCATATATTTAAACATATTTGTATATTGGAATATGTATTAAAATATAATATATTGTAATGATTAAACTTTAAGCTTAAGAAACTACAAATCTTCGTCACAAATCTCTCCATCAATCTCTGTTCTCAACTTGTGTTTATGGATAAGGAGTTCAATTTATAATTTTTCAGGGAGTGTAAGCTGCTCTTTTTGTTTTGTTTGTAGTGTTTTTGTGACTATTTGTGTTATCAAATTCTAAATCACATTCTCTTTTCAAACTTTTTGATATTGTAACTTTTTTTTTTTGCTGAATTTCTCAAAAATTTTTAGCATTTTTTTGATATTATTTTGATATTGTAACTTTGGTTTGATTGGTTAAAATATCAAAATAGTTTGGTAATTTTAATGAAATTTTCTTAAACCAGGTTGGGTGATGATGTTTTGTGCAATGAGATGATACGATATGAATTTCTATATGAGGAAGACGGCACGGAGTTCAATAAATTCTAGGAGTTGTACCAAGTGAACTTGAATCCAATAAATGTGGCAATATTGTCTTGTGTATTGTTTTCCTATTGAAATTTGTATCTACTTTAACGTTGAAAGAGCACGTCTGAAAGCTAAGACGATTTTGCATACAAGGATCATTATAAAGCCAGTAAAAGGGGCACACCTGATTCAAGTAATGGTTTTTGCCACTTTATGTCTAATGAAGGGTTAATGCATGCAACTTTACATTGTTTTATGGGGAGGAGATAACCTCAAAGTCGGAATGGCACAACTATTAGATGCATCCAAATATTCCATGCACGCAATCTTATGTTTCTGCCTGTGTTTCCTGGATATCATTTTATCTCCGTTTTTGTTATTATTATCTTTTCATAAGTGAAGTTTGAACCCATGATGTGTCACTTTTCAACCTATTGTCAAGTCTTTGATCTGTCTGTCCCATACTCTCTGATTTGCTTTTCTGTTCTTTCCAACTAAGAAGAAGTATATATTCTTGTGTACATGCATTTGATTAATTCTTATATCTTCCTTCACATACTTCTGTTAAACTAGGTGTTACATCAGCCATGGACTGTGAGGACCAAATATCAACTCTAGAAAGCATCTTGGATTCCAAGGTGACAAATATATGAATAAACATATGGATGAGTTTCCATTACTGGATTGTAACCCTCTATGTATCTCCAGATTTTTACCATTGCGGATAGAACTGAACTGGAAACATTTGTTTCCTCTGCCAAAGAAAGAAAAAGATATTATGATCCTTATCTCTTTCTTCACGAGGATTTAAAAGAGAAATTGGAATCTTCACGTTCTAAGGTCATTCTAGTTCTGCTTTCTGTTATTTTTACTGATAATTCATCCCATATTATAACCTGATGATCTTTTTTTTTTTTGCCTCTTTGCCTCAACAGTTTGATACTTTGTTGGTTGACTTGCAAAACTCATCAATTAGTCAGTACAATGACACAGAAGAAACATATGAAGCATTGAGAAGGAAACTATCCAATTACCACACAAAGATATTGCATTGCCTAGATGGTCTAGGCCTTGTATGTGCATGTGAGGTGTGTAATTCTGCATTTTCAGCTTCCTCTGAAACTTAAAACTCTCACAATGAAATAAAATTATGACCCAATTCATGATAGTGATCTATTAATCAGTTAAGGCTTGTCAAGTAGCAATACATGATATGCAGTCTTATCCTTGCAGTCTAGGGAGGATATCATTTCATAATCATTCTTTTGGGAAAACGATTATATTGTCAACTTCACCAGTGTACTTCTGTTCTTTCTTCAAATGCTTTGTAATTATATTTGATTTGTGTGCTTGGTTGCCTCAATTTGTTGTTAGACATGAGTAAAATTAGATTTCAGTGCAAGGGTCGGCAAAATGCGATACCAACATAGTTGGGTCAGTAAATCCCTTAGTTCTTCGGTTAATGTCGATGTAACATATTTGCATCCAGTTTGGTTCAAAACTGAAGACAAGCAACAGTTTTTTTTTTTTCTTTTTTTCCTTGCTTGCATGTGTTGCAAATTGGGTAACTTGGTCCGTCCCAGTCCATTTTGTTCATTTCTGTCACAAGGGTGTAACGTTAATTCAGACAACTATGATCTTATATTGAGCTCCATTTCATTTCACTCAAGCCCAAAATAAATAGAGAAGGTCAAAATTTTTCTAAGGTCAGGATGGTGGGAGGAGGAAGCTCGTATTATCTTGGACTCAAGGTCAAAAAAAGATGGGGAATTAAAAATAGGGAATGAAGTGGGGTCCAATGTAATAAATAAGTAGATCGATGACAGCAACAAAGAGAGGAACATTCTAGTAACTTGTAAACTACTAGCTAATGATGCTTTGGTTGGACAAAATTTGATAGGGGGAGACTGTCTGTGTTTGAGCAGGGAGGGATTAGCTTAATACCTCTTTCAGAGTTCTTTCTGGTGATGAAGCTGGCTATATAGCTGATTATATGTCTTTTAAATAATACTTGGGTTTTTTGAATCTTTGTTTGAACTGAAGTTGGTATTGAAAATGGATGTAAATTTTAGTTCCTATGCATCTGATCTTGAATTTATTATCTGCACTCATTTAAAAATGGGTCAAACAAAAGGGTTTGCACAAATTTTTACACCCCAAATTTAGAGAATTAGTAGCTTTGACAGTGTCTAGTACATCTGTAAACATTCTTTACAAATTGACAACTGTGACTAATGGGTAACCAATACCTTCTTTTTCTATTTTTCTTCTGAATGCATTTTTTTTTTTTCGTTCAACTAAACTTCTATATGATTTTTTTACTTAAATTAATTATGCATCCATGCTCATGGTGTTCTTCTTCATTGGGAGCTTTATACATGAAATTCTTGCCTATGTGAGGGTTTAGGAGGAGGTTGGACGACTTTGGGTCTATTATTGTTGCTTTATAACTCATTATAGAAGCCTTTTTTTTTCTCTCTCCATGAATTGACTTTGTGACCCCTAGGTCACACAGGGAAAGCTCTTTCAATTGCACCATGGTGTCCATAATGTAATGCTTGAAAAATGTGAATATCCACCAATTCATTAGCGATTGTCAAGTATTTAATGTACATGTGTGAGGAGTTTATCATCTCCCATCACCGTTATTTGTTCTTTCAAGTCTCACTTTTCAGCAGGTCCTTTGCCAATGGCTAGTATACTTTTTTGATGTTGTGTTTGCTATCTAGTTAGTGTTCCACATCTCTCAATTAGATCTGTGATCAAGTTATGTTCCTTCTTTCCGTTAACGAGTAATCTCTCACTCTTTCTCTCTCTCTCTCTCTCTCTCTATATATATATATATATATATATATTACCTAGGTGTGGTACGCGGGTATATATTGAGAGGTTTGACTCTTTCATTTTTAAATTTTGGGATATGGGTACTCGACTATGTTATATATTGTTTTTTTTCCTTTTTTTTTCATTTTAACTCATTTGTTGTCCTTTTGTTCTTTCATTTGAGTTTGTTTTACTTAAAATCTCTAATGCTTTCTTCTTTCCATTGGACATTTTTTGTTATGTAATTAATTTGAACACTTTAGTTAATCACCCGGAGGTGGCACCCTCGGGAACCTACTTAAAACCTAAAAGGTGGGATGCCAGGGGGTTCTACGAGGCTTACCTCTCTAATGATAGATACCAATCATTATAATGATGTATCTGATGAGCCTTGCGGCAGTTCTACTGGTTTATTAATGAGGAGTGAGAAATTAGAATGCTAAGAACTCAGATAGAAGAGAGGAAGGATGTTTTTCTTTGTTACTGTTTATCTGAATTTTTTACAGAATTATGGCCAGTTTGAGAGGTCCAATCCTCTCCCTAACAAGTTGATTCTCGCGAAACAAGGATATCCCCTACCAGCATAAACAAACTTTATATGCTCCCCCAAGCACCACATGTCAGGAACTGACATAAAACATAATTGTAAGACATCATTACAACTAGTTGGACCACATTTTATTTCTCTTGTTAGCGGTTCACGATCCCGTCTTTCCTCACTCTGTCACTGACTGCAACTCCCTTTCAGTTCCCTTTTCCACTTCCTTCCATTATCTGCTATATGTGTACCTGATTTGGGGTTCATCAGTATCTCAATAAACTTTACAAAGAGTACAAAATATTGTGTTAGGTTGTAATGTGGACAAAACCATATCCTAGCGACAGCTTGTAGGAAGAGACACAGCTAACCTAAGAAAAATAAATTTATTGGACATGTGTATGTTAAGCTAAAGTAAAAAATCTAGGTAAGATTATGAGTATATATGAATGTTGTCAAGATCTTAAAATGGTTTGGGCATGCATCAGGTTCTATAAAATGAATTCAGACAATTACAACCTGGTCTTTCAGGTTGTGTCATATACAACTCAATTATTTGGAGCTGCTTTACAAGATGTACCTGCCCTGAGTGGATTGAGGTAGCTTGGTCTCTCTTGGCTTTGTGAGTTTAATGCAAACTCCAATTGCTCATCATCTTTGGCTTCAGTTTCCATGTGAAATTAATATGTTTCCTCACTCAAGATTAACTAGAAAACAATCAATAATTGTTTTGTTTTTACCGGAAAAAAAAAACAATATTTAAACATTAAAGTTTGTAACTTTTTCACGTCTCCTATAGAAATATTACATATATTTTTGTGTAAGTTCTTACCTAAATATATTATATATGTGCTCCATATTTAAAGTAAATTAATTATTTAGTCTTTCCTCAATTTTTAATTTCATTACCCAATGTTTTATTTTTGCTTTGTAGGCTGCTAAAATTAGTGTAGAGACCTCCCATGTTTCAGACACTGCTGAACTTTATAGACCTGGTCTTGTGAACTGTAGAGATTTTCTTCAAGAAGCTGTACAGATAATTGAGAAGTCTCTGCCACATGGTATGATGTCAACTGCCTTTCTTCTGATAGCATCCAATGAGCGTTTGTATTGTTTCAAGTATTTTTTTACATGAAATTCTTGTCTAAAGTTAATACTTCCTTCATATTTATTTTCCCTCAAGTCTTGTCTCCCATTATCACTTTTGCTACAAGTAATATTCTGTCATTGTCCTGGGGACAATCTTCAATTTCTGCAGGTTTAAATTTGTTGGTAGCTTAAATTCTTATAGTTTGTGAGTGCAAAAAAGTGAATTTGATGATCTTAAGTCTAAGTTATAAAGGGGACTTTGAGAGAAATCTGCATATTACGGTATGAAGAAACATGCCAACTTAATTTAATAATACCAAAGGATGAATTTGCTAGCAGTTTGAATATAATTTCATCTCTGATACGAGCAAAGTATCGATAAATGTTACTTTTTTTTATTTTTTTATTTAATCGAGGCAGTGACAAGGGATGCCTGTTATTTATACCTTGAGAATTTAGTGTATTGCTTAATGTTCCTCATTTACTGCTATTGTTGGCATGATAGTTTGTTTGCTAGATGGTGAACTTCTCTTGCATTATATGCTTTAAAAACTTTCAATCTTTATAAAAAGGATAGTTTATTTTCTTGGCATGTGCAATATTGTAACGATATGTTTTGGGGAAACGGATGGTAGTTTTGATAAGGAAATACTTTTTTTTAGCTGAAACTCAAATTTAAGATTATTATAAAATGATTACTACTACAGATGAGAAGAACCAGAGTGCACTGACCACCAATCAGATTTAATTATAAAAATATGTAACACGCAATACCACTCCCTACCAGAATATCTCCTTTAGAACTTGATGCAAACACGTGCTCCAATCTAACATCCAATTTGGAAGTGAATACAAGAACTGGCTACAAACTTGATGTCCTCCTCTTCTGAAGGAAATAGTTAGTTTATACTGTTCTGATGAAGCTTTTATTTTTTTTCCTTGAGATCGTGGTATCCTTCTCTTATGATCTGTAACTTTGATTAAGCCTTTACTAAATATACCTTTTATAATTTATTTTAAAAAATATCTTTTATACTTGAGTGTTTGTTGGTGCATCTATTGAGTTAGTGGGGTAATTGTTAGAAGCCACTTGATCTAAAATCTACAGCTGATAAATAAAGAACATTTATGTATATCAAGCAAGCACTCTATGAGAGTAGATTATCTTGCCATTATTTTTCAAAATTTGATGCTCTCTTCTAGAAACAAACATGAATGTTTCAATTTATTTTACTCTCACCTTCAGTCGGTCAGATTTTAAAATTCTCACTTACATTCATTAGGACACACTGTACTTTTTGTGACATGAAACGAAACAAATTATATTGTATAATTGGACAGAAGGCATGATTAATGGACGAGAGATACAAGGAAATGCTTGACATAATGTTTGAACACAAGACATCTAAAGTAACATCTGATACCATGGAATAAACCACTTGATTTAAAAGCTGTTGTAGTCAATAACTAGAGGCCCAACTTTATATTAGGCAGACGTTCATTAGCATGATACTTCATATGAAACTAGACCTGTTAAGAACCAACTTTTTTTTTTTCATTTGGGTACTCTTTATTTATTTATTTTTGTTTTCTTATAAGTTACAATAATTTTTTTTTTTTTTTTGTGATTCAGTTTAATTTAAATCTACCAGAATGTATTCCTTCTTTGCCATTTTGTCAATGCATGAGACTTCTTGTATTTTATCCATGGAGAAATAGTTGTTCACTGTGTAGATTGGACCCTTAGAGTGTGGAGATATTCCTGTCTTCCCATATTTTAATGTTATTACTATTAGACTCAACTGAATCAACTCCACTAAGCCTTTTTTCCCAACAACATGGGATCGGCTTTGTGAATTTGCTTCCTCCACATTGCTTCATATGAGGCTATGTTGGCATTTAAATATATCCTTTTTAATTATATCTATGCGTGCTATTTTAAGTGTGCCTCTACCTTTATCATCCTGTAGATTTGGTAGAAGATCACTCTTCCTAAATAGAACATGGTCTTGGTCTTGGAAGGGATGTAGCATTACGAGCCATTCATAGAAGTAGTATACTCATAAGTTTTGCAAGAGACATGACCCTAATGCCACATGATGGCCTAAAGTCGTTGCATGTGTACTTTGATGTTATTATAATTTGTTTAATTATTAAATACTTAAGATTTACTTTTTTGGTTGTTTTGTTGTAGATTTGTTGGAATTATTCTAGTATGCTTTGCACTTGATGGTTTGAATTGCTTCTGTCTGTCTCTAGATATGGAGGCATGATTGCTTTTGGTCCTTTTTCTAAGTAATCAATCATATTAAAGAAGAAAGATATTGCACTCTAGTGCGTTGATGAGCTAAATGTTGCTATAATGTTTCTTTTTTGCTTTGCTATATTCCAGTGTAATTTGTTTTCCATATTTGTCTTTCTATTTGTCCCTAATAGAACTGATCAGTGACCTTTCTTTTTCCAGACTATGAAAAAGATTCTATTTATGGATTTGATCTTGTAGATGGAGTGAAAATGGGTTATATATCTCCCAAACTGTACGAACTCATCCAAGTATTCCAATCATTTGGGTAGGCACTATTAAATTAGCTCATTCACTTCTTAGCATCAACTTCGTCTTGATGTATTCTTACATTCTTTTTTCTGGTTGTAGAAGGCCCGAGGAAGTGTTATGTCTGATTTTTGTAGAAAGAATAATAACTGCTAAAGTAATTGAAAGATTCACAAAGAAAGTGAAGTGTTTATCTCATTTAGTGGTTTCATATCTGACGGGAGGGACTTCATCAAAGGACACGCTTACACCAAAAATGCAGAAGACAACTTTGGATTTGTTCCGAAGTGGAAAAGTATGACATTATATCAACAATGATAGTTAATAATTGACAAATGGTTTCAAATATTATTCGTTTTGAGGAAATGTGTGTGCTAAACTGCCAATGTAGGTGAATATGTTGTTCACTACTGATGTGGCTGAGGAGGGAATTCATTTGCCTAAATGCTCCTGTGTCATACGCTTTGACTTGCCAAAAACTGTTCGTAGTTATATTCAGTCAAGAGGACGAGCACGACAAAATGGTTCCCAGTATGTCATTATGCTTGAAAGGTATTTAAAGAGCGCTTTTCTTTATACATTATGTTGACCATCTCATGTTTTGAAGTCCTAGATCAATTTCATTTTCCCTATTTAATAGTTATTTCAAGTTGCCTGCCCATTTCAAATTATATTCGTCCAGTTTCACCCCATTTTATTGTGACAGATGGGATTATAGATGTTAGGTGAAGCTTGTTGCGCTAGCTGCATATGCATAATTAATTAATAAGAGATCTCTTTGCAGGATTAAAAACTTTAAAGCCATAGTTTCCTCAGCCAACATGCTCTGGTTGGAAAATCTCACACATGTGGATAAACACAGTATCCCTGCCAGTTGATGAGTCGTGTATTTGACAGTGGTTGATGCTTGAACCTGGTTGGAAAGTTTGGTTTCATAAGCAGCAGATTGGTTCTAAAATTTCAAAACATTTTAGTTATTTCATTCCAAAGTGTCTTATTTCAGTCATTATTGAGTCGAAATGTCCTTGACTTTCTCTTTTGCAACAGTTTTGTGGATTCATGGAATTTAAATTGGTTGGTATTTGAAAAAGAAACTAAGGTATAAAATTTTAGGATGCCATCTCAACGAAAATATGAGAATTGGGCCTACTACTAGGTAGGGTAGTGCACAGGTTGGCATGATCTGTACAAGTTTCCATCTGCCCCAATTTTATTGGTTGACAGAATTAGTTGCCTAAAATGACCAGAGACAATTAACTTTAGTAAGTCAACCCAAAATTAGGGTCAATCTTTTAGTTGTTTGGTTTCAGAGCAAATAGAAGAGGGAAATGCGAGAAAGAAAGATGAAGGAAGAACAAACGAAGAAAAAGATTAATTATTCATTCTCTTGATCTTTGTCTTTATTTTTTATTTTTATTTTTGTATAAAAACCGTATGCCCATTGATTGACTTGGGACTGAATGTGGGGTAGAGAGGTTGCTTCATCAGTCCTTCCTTTAGTCTCAATGGGGGAAAGACTCTCCTGTCTAGTTCCACATTGTTTGGGACTAATGAGGATGCCTCTAATAGGCCTAACAATCCACATTGAATGGAAATGACAATGAAACAGAGAAAGAAAGGATAAAAAAGGAGGAAAGAGGAAGTGAGTGATCTGAATTCAGCAGGAAAGACAGACAGCCACTGTTAGTCTTTTGAGAGGACCAACGCTCTCCAATTGAGGTTCAATTTCAACCTGTTTATTACATGCTTACACCCCACCTTAAGTACAACACCTCTCCACAGCTCTCAGCTGAATTATTCACATGCTGTAATTAACAGTCACATGCTGGAATCACATGCTTATATTGTAATTGACAAACCCATGCTGAAATTAGAATTAAGAAAATCATCTTGTCCTCAAGGCGGATGGAAGGAAATTGTTGATGGATCATATCAGCTTGTTCCCAGATAGCTTCAGATGAAGGAAGGTCCTTCCATTGGATGGGTACTTCCATGCTGTCGCCTGTTCGCCGCAGTCCTAGAATTGCTTTTGGTTCATTTAGCCATTTGAGGTTAATGTCCAAAAGAGAGGGCAAGAGGTTGGGGTGTCTCATTGCAGCCCAAGGCCTGCTTAAGAGGTTGGAACATTGGGTGGATATTGGCGGTTGAAGGGAGGTCAAGTTTATAGGCCACCTGCCCAATTTTCTGACATGTTGAAGTGACCAATGAAATGAGGTTTTAATTTCTTATTTGGTTTGCGGGCCAAGGAGCAAAGTCTATATGGCTGTGGCCTTAGATACACCATGTCTCCTGCCGCGAAGGTCATGTCTGCACGCTTTTTAATCTACTGTAGCCTTCATTTTAGACTGTGCTCAAAAGAGATGATTTTGCAGTTCCTGCAGGACAACATCCCTTTCTTATAGCAGTTGCTCTACTATAGCAATGCTGGTGGATTGCGTGCCAAACCTTATCAAGGGAAGTGGGTCGTGGCCATAAACAGCACAAAATTGCGTCTTGTCGCTCAAGAAACAACGTAAATATGTTTCCAAATAATGAATAATGACCTCCAATTGACCATCAGATTGGGGTTGATATGCTGTGCTACAACAGAGGGAAGTACCCTGCAAACAGAACAACTCTGTCCAGAATTGGCTGAAAAAAATTATGTTTCTATTGGAGACAATTGATCGAGGCATGCCATGGAGGCGCACAACATTGTCAACAAAAGATGCAGCAACCTGTTGAGCAGTGAAGGGATGCTTTAGAGGGAGGAATTGAGCGCTCTTATCGAAGTGATCGACCACCTCTAATATGGAATCAAATCCCCCTGATTTTAGTAGACCCTCGATGAAATCCATGGTGATGTCTTCCTATATTTGCTGTGAAATCAGAAGAGGTTGAAGGAGGCCTGCAGGGGATAATGCTTGGTATTAATTTTGTTGACAAGCCAAGCCAATAGAAATCTTGTGAGAGAAATTTGTAAGTACAGAGGAATCTGAAGTGACCGCCAATTAAACTTTTATGATACTTGCGAAGAATGGAAGGAATAAGAGGAGTTTTTTGCCAAAACTAACCTGCCTTTGTATAGAAGATGGTCTTGGTGCAGTGAATATTTTGGGTGTAGCTGGTCATCTTGTTGTACCTCTTCTTTGATTTTACACTGCCTTGGGTCTGATGACACTTTTTTTTTTTTTGAAACAGAAACTATTATATTGATATAAAAATAATTACAAAAGGCTGCCAGATGAGATATCTGAGCAGTAGTTAGTCTGATGGCACTTCATTATCGATTTTAGTGATATCCAGTAGATGTGGGATCGATAAGACAACAAGGGAGGGGGGCTGCGTTTTTGTGCATGTGGGACAACCCATCAGCTGCACTGTTGTCTTTGCCCGGTTTGTAAAGAACTTCAAAATCGTAATTGGTGATCTTGGCCATCCATTTTTATATTTTGGCTGAATTACGCATTGTTCCTGCAGGTACTTTAAGCTTCATTGGTTGGTGTGGATGGTGAAGCGCCTCTCTAGCAAGTAATGCTTCCATTTCTAAATGGCTAACATAATCGTCATTAGTTCATGTTCAAAAACATGCTTAAGGCGATTTTTAGTGACAGACCTTGGCTAAAACAGGCCAACAATTGCCCATTTTTCATGAGAACAACTACCACACTTGAGCCTGAAGCATCTCTCTCCATGACGAATGGTTGAGAGAAATCAGGTAAGGCAAGCACTGGTAAAGTTGTCATTGTTATCTTCAACTGGAAGAAGTCTTGGTTTGCTTCCTCATTCCAATTGAATGAATCCTTTTTGAGCTGCTAAGTTAATGGCTACTCCAATTCCCCATGCCCCTAGGCAAAACAACAATAATAGCCTGTGAAGTTGAGGAACCCCAAAGTTCTTGAATGCTTGAAGGAGTAGGTCAAATCCACATTGCATCGATCTTTCCTTGATTAGTAGAGATGCCTTCAAGAAGCACCCAATGTCCCAATTATTCCACTTGAAATTGGTGAAAACACATTTCTTGGCATTGATGGGTAAATTGTTTGATTCTAAGTTGCAAATGTTCTCATGTGCGTGCCAGGTCTTGCTATAGATGAGAATATCGTTGATGAATACTAAAACAAATTTGTGCACAAAGTTACAAAATACTCTATTCATAAGATTGTTTGGGCATTATTGAGGCTGAAAGGCATCATTATAAATTCGTAATGGCCTTCATGAGTGCGGAAGGAAATGCTGTGCGCGTTCTTATGCTTGACCCGAATTTGATGCTAATCGAATTTTAAATTGAGCATCGAAAACATGGTAGTGCCATAGAGCTCATCTAGAAGCTCACCAATCATAGGAATGGGAAAGTGGTATTGGTACTTTATTGAGGGCGTGGTAATAAAAAAGGCCAACTATTATCCTTCTTTTTCACCAACAGAATTGGGCTTGAGAAGGGACTCATGCTCGGTTGTATGATACCGACGGCACACATGTGACGTACTAGTCGCTCAATTTCATTCCTTTCGAAGTGTGGATGGCAATATGGTTTGACATTCACTAGTGGAGCTTCAGGTTGGAGATTGATGGCATGGTCCATATCATGCATAGGCAACAAATTTGCAGTGGTTGCAAACACCTTTAGATGTTGCTCCATTAATCGATTCTACAAATTCTTCGCATGAGGATTGCTATTGATGCCCTTTTTAGCTAGTTGTAGAGTGCACAAATTGACGAGAAGCCTTTGGCCTTGGTGCTAGATTTCATTCAACATTGTTTTCAACAACCACCCCCTTTTGCACACACTAGGTAATTGCACAGAGTGACCACCGAAGAGCTTGAACAGAATCACACGAAAAACTGTTGCTAATCAACCTCCCTCACCCGGATGGTGAACAACCACTACGTACCCAAGATCAAATCTGTGTTTCCTATTTGTAAAGGCAGGATGGTGAACAACCACTACGGACCCAAGATCAAATCTGTGTTTCCTATTTGTAAAGGCAGGAAGTCTTCAATCACCCTCAACCCTTACACCATGACGACTTTGTAGATTCCTCGATCACGAATAGCTTTGCCCTATTCCCATTGCTAGCCCCATAGTGAGCCATCACGGAGAGTGGAAGATTGAGCTGCTCAACTAGTTTTTTAGCGACAAAATTGTGGGTTGCCTCACTATTGATTAGTATGGTGACCTCCTTAGCTCCCACCAAACCCTTTAGTTTCATTTTCGTCCCTAGTTTCGTTAACCCCAACGCCACGTTAAGAGAGAGTTCAACTACCTCTACTAGATTTGTCAATGGATTTGGAGAATTTGTCGATTCATCATGTTCTTGATTGCCATCATCCTGTCAGTGTCTCGTTGTCACTCACCGTGAGAAATTGAAGAGTCGCTTGCAATGGGTGGCTGAGGCTTAACTTTGCATCACAGTGGAAGCAGAGGCCCTTGGTGGAATGAGCTTGTGTCTCCAATGGGGTTATAACGAGCTTCGTCTTCCTCTCTTTGTCGTGTTAAGCTAGGGAGGGTTTTGTGTTCCAGCTGATAGTGTGCAAGGTGTGTGGGGGTTTTGGTTTTGCCTAGGTGCAATCTGTAACACTGATGGGTAGTTTGGAGTTGTGCATCATTGGATTGTGCAGGGATTAGATGGCCAAATTCTTTTCTTCAACAAGCTGGGTCATGTCATAATTGAGCCCAGCCCAATGTGCTTCAAAACCATTATCCTAGTTTGTATGTATGCTTTCAAACCTTTAATGAATGTGCTGTCTGACACCTCATCAAGCATACCCACCATGGAGACTGACATGAGGTTGTAATCCTTGCGATATGTGACAATGGTGTTGGTCTCTTTAATGTCTAAGCAGTGCTTATTAAGGCTACCCAATTGGGATGAGTTGACTTAACATTTGTTGTTTAAACTCTGCCCAACTCGCGAAGTGTGCGCGAGCTCCCCGCCATTGAAACCGTGCTTTTTTGAATAAAATTCTAGCAACCTTGATTTTCTCTGTCCCAACAACTTTTTCATATTGGAGAATAGTTCGACTCAAAATACCCATCCCTTTGGATTATTGCCTCAAAAGATGGGCATCTCTAATCACCATGCAGCTTGCATTTGATTTCCTCTTGAGTCGCTTCCTCCTTATTGAGAGAAGAGTTGAATTGCATTTCTTTTGAGTGTGGTGATATGATATTTGAGGAGTTTGGTTTGGCACTCGAATTGGTTCCCCCCATTGTCAATCTTTGACTTGCTCTTTGCCATGGATTGAGTGAGCGTTTGGACTGTCTTGTTCGTTTCTTCCATCGATTTCATCATCTCTGTCTTGTTGTGCATCATTGTCTCAATAAATTGCTTCAATTCTAGCAATTGTTGTAGTTTGAATGTCAGTCCATCCACTTCCTTCTCCATGGAGTGCAAGCAATTTTCATTTACCTTTGGAGGCATGTATACACGACTTTGATACCAGATGATGGGTCCTACAATCCAAATTTAATGGAACTGATGATGAAACAGAGAAGACCAAGGAAGAAGAAAGAAGGAAAGAGGAAGTGTAAGTCTTTTGAGCAGGAAAAAAAGACAACCGCTATTAATCTTGTGAAAGTACCAATAGTTTGCAATTGAGGTTCAAGTCCAACTTGTTTAGTACATGCTTACACCGAGGGCTGTACAAAACTCAACAGGCACAACCCTATCCACCCTATGTGGGTCAGGTGGGGTTGGGCCCACAATGTAGGTAAAATGGTTGGGTTAAAAAACTGACCCAATTGGACTAGGTTGCTTGGGCATTGGGCCCTACCAAAAAAGGTTGGGTTGAGCCCAAGCTGACTCAACCTAGTTTCAAAATGCAAAGCCCAAGTCGGATGCCACTACATGCCAACATTTATGTGCCTTATTATTATTATTATTATTTTCAATTTTTTGTGTTGTGCACTAATGAGTAAAGGGCAAACCCTATCTTCTTTCTTCTTTGTTTCTTCTTCCACTTCCAATTTCAAGTGAAACAACCCTAAGACCAGTCAAGTGGCATGAGTCGGCAGTTGTTCCATCCTTCTTCAATCAACACCTATCTCATAATCTACTCCTTACCATCATCTTCTTCTTTAATCTTGGTTGTTATTTCTACTCTTCATTGTTCAATCTCTTCTTCATCCTTCAATCTCCTCTCTACTTTTCCACCTTCTTCAACCTTCTTCAAGATTTTCAACTTTTCAACTCATTCTTTAATCTTGCCATCATTTTCTTCTTCAACTCTTCAGCTTTTGCTCTCTTGGGGTCATGGGTTGTGGGTGGCTGTTTTTCAGCTTTTCTTCTTCAATTGCAAAGGAATTTTTTTTTCCCATTATTCTTTTAGATATTTTGCATATCTGGCCAGATTAAGACAAATCAATTTTCAAGCTATTAACTTTAAAGAGTTTTATTTCTTTATTTCCTTTTCATTGTTCTGTTAAAATGTTCCATCATTTTAACTTCAAGTAAAAAATAAAAAGAAATAAAGACAACTCTCTCTCTCTCTCTCTCTCTCTCTC
>JAJIYU010008092.1:0-18354 GCA_030144865.1 Tinospora cordifolia | reverse complement strand
GGAACTATTATAACATTTATCAACTAGTCAACTTTAGCACCTTGTAAAACATGTTTAAGACCTTAGTTTTTATTATCTATCAATTGGAGGTTAAAATACTCATAACAAAGAACAAAACAAGTGGTTTTACTTCAAAAATGGACTTCAGATGGGTTAGGAACCAATCCCTTGAAGATTGGATCAACATTGTCTCCCAATAGTTTCAGCTTGTAACAATGTCAAACAACACTCTTTCTTGGTCATTTTAGTCTCTAATGGCTAGGGGATTCGACCAACAACTTGTACATTGTTGTAGAGGGTAATGAAAGCTTTTTATGGAGCCTATTTTTAGAGTAAATGAACATGGAAGGAGGAAGAACTGTGCTGTTGAAGAGGGCTTGCAGAAACAGAAAGAAAATCTGCTCAAGACCTGTGTTTGTTGCATATTTGAGGCATTTTTATATGGCAAAAAGGAGCACCATGTGGCTCATGGGGTGCCATGCAAGATGCCTTGTTGTTGCTCATTGGCCTGGTCAAGAGTTTTGTTGGATAGTCAAAACCATGGTGGATATGGTTTCTTGCTATATTTTTTGTTGAAATTTTCAAAAATTCAACTTGTGAGGCCGTTGGCTTGCGCGCCCAGGTGCTTAGCGCGGGCCATGGCCTACGCTGCTGACGTGCCCAGCATAGGCCCATGAACCCGTGTGGCCGAATTGTTTTTTTTTTGTTTATATATATATATATTTATACACATTTTTTCTCCTTTATTTTTGTTATTATTACTTAATTTATTCACTTAGATATTTCACTAATTTTCACAAAAATCTTTACTATTCCTCTTTTCATCATTTATACATTTTTTTTTCAAAAATTAACATTTTTTTCTCCCAAAAATCAAATAATTACCCCACAAATTTACTAATGACTCTAAAAAATTATATTTTCTTGAAAAATTACATTTCCTTCATAATTTATGTATTTTCTTCTCAAAAATTATATTTCTTAATTATTCTAATTTTTTTTAATTAAATGATTAAAATTTAAAGAAAATTGAGAAAATTCATGTATTTTTATTAAAAATTACAAAAAATAAAATACATGAGCAAACATGTACCAAACCCATTAATTTTGTGTATCAAAAATATGGGTTGTCACGACCCTATTTAGACACTAACACGGAACCTTAATTTAATAGCTATAATCGCAAAACCGCGATCTCGGACCGCGGTCTCACACATCTTCAAAAATTCAAAAATCCATATGCACTGCCCCTCTTCACAGTAGGGTCACAGTCCATCATAGCAAGACCATGATCCTGCATGGCTCACCAAAATCTTCATATGTTTTGCGCTCTTGTGTCTCAATTTCCAGTCATGCCCCTGCCTTGTTTGTTGTTTTACCTATTCTGCCACTCTGCTCATGCGCCACAATTCATGTCTCAATTCCCATTCCATTTGAACCCATGCTTGCCTTTAAAAATTACGCTCATTGCCATTCTGCTCGTGCATTTTCTTCATGCGCCACAAATTGCTTGTGGGCCTATCCAAGTTGGGCTTTGCTTCATACATTGAATGGCTTTTTGCTTGGTTGGGCTTGGATTTTGCATTCTTTTGTCTTTCCATCTCAATTCCTTTGTGTGTCCATCTCCTCTTGATCTAATCCTACACAAGCAACAAAATCATTTTCTCGGCTATTAAATCACAAATATAAATAATAAAAATTATATTAAAATTCTCAAAATGTGTAAATACATGCGATGTTCTTAGAAATGCTTATGCACCTAATTATAAATAAATATATTCTATTTCCTATCTATAACCATGCAAAATGTATATAAAATATATATAATAATTTTAGTATGCAATACAACTAATAACGCGTAAGCGTACCCTTCGTTTTCTAACTTTTTAGTAAATTTTTGAACGGATGTTGCGTAGTTAGAGTTAAATTCTATTCATGAAATATTTAAGTTGGGTATATTAGCCTTAATTTTTATTTTATGTTAAAGTTCAATTTAACGTAATTAAGTTTAAGGGTCCTTGTACTTTATGAATATTCAAGTTAATTAATGATATTGATTTATTTTATTAAATGATTTCGCATGTACTTTATGAAATCCATTTAAGTCTTTGTCTCATAGAGTTGAGATTGAAAGAAAGAAAAAAAGAATATGACATCACTTGCCTCTCTGACAGCCCACAAAAATTGAAAGAAACGTCCAATGAGTAAGCACGTGACGTGAACATGTCAGGACAATTTGGGTAGTGGAGGCGGGGTGTTATAGGATATAAATAATTAAAAGCTCAATGTAGACAATGTGTTTTTCAATTTTTGACATTGTTAAAGAAAAAAAGTAAAAAAATCAAGACAATTTCATAAAGCCTCCCATTATAGATATTGTTCCTAAAGGACATGCTTTAGCACCTCATAAACATGTGCTATTAAGGAAATTCATCAGAGAAAGGAGATGTGTAATGCCAAACGATTATATTGTATTCCTCATAGAGCAAAAGGATGGAATGATAATAGTATAAGATGATTTTATCAAAATTTCTCAAGCCATGAAAAGTTTTAAATCTCAAACATGGATAAATGCAATGAATGTTGAGATTAAATCGATAAAGGACAATGATGTTGGCAGTCTTGTCCCACTACCTGAAGGCAAAAGTCCAATGGTTGGGAATAAATATTTAGAACTATGAGGGATGTGAAGGGTAATTTGAAGAGATATGAAGGTCTTCTTGCTAAGGTTTTTACAAAAAGAAGATATTGATTATGAAAGAAAGAGAAACATGGAAGGTAATGTGAAAAGATAGAAAACTCGTTTTGTCACCAAAAGCTAAAACATCAATTCTAAAGAGATATTTTCTCCAGTTTCATGAAAAGACTCTTTAAAAATAATAGTGACACCTTTGACATTGATGAAATGATTTATAAGAGGCAACTAAAACATTTTGTCTTGGGAGATGTCAAAAAATGTTTTGCAAACAAAAACAAATATCCATTTTATGGGCATAAGTGAGCTTCTCATTAGTAGTGTTATATATCTCATCAAGTTATCATTTCTTTTGATTTTGAAAAGAATGCTATTAATAATTACATATATTACAAGTTCAATGGGAGTGAACATATGTTTATGTTTTCTATATTAATAATATATTGTTTATCAGTAACAATATATGCATATTGCACAAAACCAATTGACTTATATCAAAGAAATTTGAGATTAAAGATCGCGTGAACACCTCTTTTATATTATGAATATAAATAAATAGGGATTGCCCTCGGGGTTTGCTTGTTTTTCGCAAAAGATTTATATTGATAAGGTTCTTATAAGGTTCAACATGCAATAATGTATGCTAGGTCACATCCCTATGGCTAAAGGAGACAAATTTAGTTTCGATGCTTCAAGAATGACTCTAAAATTAAGAAAATGCAAGGCATTCTTCTATATGCATCTATAATAATAAGTCTGATGTATGTTCATTTTGGATGCATCCAAATATTGCGTACATTGGGAGACTATTGGGTGAATACTTAAAGCAATCTACTTATAGATCATTGAAAAGTAGCTAAACACATCATGAGGTATTTATATCAAGCTCACATGGTAGAGGTTAGATTAGTTAGAGATCAGTAGGTATTCTAACTCTGATTTTGTTGGTAGTCAAGATAGCTTGAAATATACTTTGAGCTATATTTTCTTGCTTGCCATGAGAGCTAAATTTTCTTCCTTGCCATGATAGCTATATATTAAAAGAGTACTAAGCATACACTCAAAGGTTCATCTATCACAACAATTAAATTTATAGCATGTTATTAGACATTTAATCATTGAATATAAACAATTGTAGAATTTTGTTACTAGGCTACAAATTGTGGACTGCATTGATAGTCTACTAAAGTTATTTTGCTATAATATGTCAACAATACTATATTTAATTAAATTGTATCTCTTCCTAATATATTATTTCAGTGAGAATTTGTATTTTAGATTTTCTTTGCTTATACACATGCTTGGTTCAATTATATGAATATTATATACATTTTTTTATTGCAGTATAAAGTATTTAGTTTATAATGCAGTTGACCTTGTTAATTTAGAACATTTGAAATAGGTATGTTAAAATTATATTGCATTAAAAAAATTCCATACAATACATCCATGCTTGAGCATATATATTGATTATATTGATGTATATGAACATTATGTTTTCATACATTCAGAAGAGGAATCGATGGAGCACAGAGCTATGGGAGAAAGAAGAAAAATCAAGAAGAGATTTTTGCTAATAGGAAAATCACCCGAGAGGGTTTTCATATCTAGCTGAGCTTTCTTACCATTAAGTTTTTCTTTTTATTTTTCTTTTTCTTTTTTAATGCAAAATGGTATATTACATTAGATTTTTATCACAGATGTATTTTTTTCTTTGTCGAAGGCACTGTCAACTTTGTTTTTTCAACAAAAAATAAAGGTAAGAAGATTAAAAAGTTTAAATGAACAATCCTTAATAAGAAATATGATTACTTGTATTTGAAATTATTTTTATTGAAATTGTCTATTCACATGGACTAAGAAAATAAAAAAAAGATGTCAAACGTGACAATTATTTATTTATTTTTTGTTAGAAACGTACACAAACTCACTGAGTACAAATGCTCACTTATAAGGTTAGAGGATTCGAACCCTATCCTTTTCCACTCTTTGAAGGGAGATCGGTGCTTGACTCCTTCCTCAGGCAGCTGTGGGCAACATGACAATTATTTAAGTTTGTTAATCAGACACAATTTATATTAGATTAATTAATCACATCAAAACCCAAAATTTATATCGTATGGTGTTTAACTAAATGATATTGAGGTGCACAGAATCATTACGACATTTGAAGGGAATCCCTCCTTCTCCCCCAAGCAAACTGATTCGACTCCTTTTTCGCCTGCCGCTTCACTTGTTTTTTCGCCGCCACTCGTCTCCGACAATGCGACTGTAGACTGCGATCAATCGCCGGCGTCTTTGGACGGTACAAAGGGATTGTACTTTGTTTTACTCTGCTACAGGTTAGTCTTTCCTTAGCGTACAAGTCCTTTTCAATCTGTGCTTCTTCTGCAAATGCCTATAATCAAATTTCTATGTAAACGGTTTTTGGGGTTTAGGGTTTAAGATTTTGGGATGATTTCTGAACTTATGATATGTATTTTCACTAGTGGAAAATCCAAAAATAGAAAAAAAAACCAGGCTTTTTTTCCCAATTTGGCTTTTTTGTTTGTATAATAATTATATTAATGTTACTGGTAACAGTCACCGCTAAACCCTAAAGAGCATCGAGATTGTAAAAGAATCCTTCCCGCATGGGTATTTCATGGACTGCTCACAGTCCCCTAGAGACCGAGCCCACCGAAACAGGCAAAGTCTCAGATCACCAAGATCAGGAGGTTTCGGATAAATCAAATGTACCCAACAACGTAGAAGTGGGCAAAGTAGGTGAAATGGACCAGGAGGTTTCCTACGAATCAAATGCACCTAGCATTGCTGAAGAGGGTGAATTAGAAGAGGTTGAGGAGGACGAAGAAGAGGGTGAATGTGGTTTTTGCCTGTTCATGAAGGGTGGGGGATGCAAGGAAAGCTTTATTGCTTGGGAGAAATGCGTTGAAGAAGCAGAAAAGAACAAGGAAGACGTCGTTGAAAAGTGTTTTGAGGTTACATCGCAGCTAAAGAAATGTATGGATGCCCATGCTGATTATTATGAGCCGATACTTAATGCTGAGAAAGCAGCAGAAGAAGAAGCTCGAAAAGAATTGGAGCGAGAATCTGGTGCCTCTAATGGTGAGAAACAAGAAAATAAGTAGATTTTTTTTCATATTTATACGGATATTCCTTTGAACCTAAAATTTCTTTTGATATTAATAGGATTTAAGATGCCAAGTTAAAAAAAAAATTGAATTTTTTGATGAGCGGATCTTTAAATGTAACTGAAAGATCCCGAGCTTTAGTTAGATACACAATTTCTTCTTACTGTTTTGTCAGGAAATAAATTTTCTATCACTTAAGTTTTATTGTAAGTGCTACTTCAGAATATTATGAAAATTTACCCTTTTAACGTTTGTCAACTAATAATGTCTTCTATATCAGGCTCTGTGGAAAATAACACTGTGTGCAATCTTGGTGATTCTGTATTTATGGGATTGTTGTGTAATATCTGATTTCACTTACAGAGACATTTATATGGCATATTACTTAGTCTAGAAGATGTTTGATGTCTTTTCTGTTAGGTCCAACATTTATTTTTGGTTCCAATATATTCTGATCTGCAATTTAGGCATTGAATGATGGCTAACGATCTATAATGAACATAGATTTCCTTTTCTTAGATATATGGTGACTATGTTATCCAGTAAATCTTTTCCTTACTTTTTCTGTTTCTGTTTAGTGTTCATCAGGTGCTCTTTTCTCCTCTAACTTTTTTAGTGATATCTAGAAGGCCAATTACGTTTAATGTATCTTAATCATCAATAGCATGATAACATAAATTTCTAATTCTAAGACGATTAGGAATGTATTGAAGCACCTAGATGGTCTCTTCTATGGAAGAACCTAGTCATGAAACATTGTTGATAAGTTATTGATCTTCCTCCAAAGCAAATGAGGAGTTGGCCTTGTGATTCGAAACTCATCACTAGTGAATAGGGGAGTAGTTGTGATACTAAAATTGATATGAATACTAAGATTGTTTCTTCTCAAAAAGTTAAAAAATAAATAAAAAGTAATCTTGCTCTTGAAAGTCCTAGATACTTGTTGATAAATCTCTACACTTGTTTGATTCTTAGCAATGTTCTCCTTCAGCTAGGAGCTTGATGCTGGGCTACCAAAAAATTGAGTGCCACCATATTAAGGAAATCTTATATGGGAAAACATTCATACACCCTACATGGGTATCTTTGATAAGTACAAGTAAGCTAGCCATTTTTTTACCCGCATATGCTATTTCTATCGGAGCTTATCTCATTACATTAGTGAGGATGCAGAGCTTATCTAATTTCACTAGTGAGAATGCCCCCTACAGCTGCAAGAAATGCATTCCCTATACATGATCCATTGGAATTCAGCTTGATACTAGATTTGAAAGAAGACTCCTTTTATTTCTTCTTAGGTCTTATCCAATAAATTTGGTTAAAAAGAGAGCAATTTTACAAGTCCTTGGGTCTAGCATTATATATTGTTGATGGGTTTAACTCTAACGATTAGTCTCACATCTACTGCGTTCTTCGAAACTAGGACATATAGCAAGACTCTATTCTTGTAAAATATATAATCTTGTAATGCTTTATCAAATTAAGTGCCCTACATTTTTCAGTCTGGTAAGGCTATGTTTGGTGTGCAAGATAGGATTGAGTTATTTTGAAACTATAGAATATAGGGTTGAATTAGACGGAAAAAAAAAAAGAAAAAGAAAGAAAGAAAGAAAGAAAGAAAGAAAAAGGAAAAAAAAAAAAAAGAAGTCTCTCTATAATTAATTCCATTAAAGTGGAATTGTATAATCCTGTATGAGGAAGGGATATAAATGTGGGCTCATCTCTATTTTTCATGTCATCATATTTCTACCAACCACTGGACTAGGATAAAATCTATTCTGATCCCATCATTTCTTATTTGCCAAACAATCCATAATTGAAAGATTGACATTCCATGAGATGACTTCAGTATTTTAGAAGAAACATCTTGCCATATCTTGTTCTTTACTTGACCACCAGCCGAGGACTCAAAAATTCAACACATAAATTGACGTGCCTCTTTTATTAGGTTTTGTAGCATTGAGGGTGTTTGATACATAGAAATCGTAGGACAAAATAAAAATCAAATTATTGGAAAAGTGATTTATGAGAACTTGAAAGTGGGAATATTGGGTTCTAGTATATATCTTAAATAGCTTTATCAAGAATATTGTATTATATGATTGTTTTTTTAAAGTTGCAGATTGTTTTCATATTTTAATTTACAATTTAAACTAGCTAGTTGTTGCAATACGAAATGCATGTGAATAATACACTAGAAAACTGAACTTAGATGTCTCCTTACATTGCACTTTACGCATGTAAAGAAGAATTAGAGAACTATGAGTTTGGTTTTTAAATGAACCTCTGGATTAGATAAATAGTGTAATCTGAAAGCTTGCATTCTGAGTGAAAATACAAGCTAAGGGGACCTTAAATCACTTATTTATGTTAATTCATATTGTTTTTCCTTGAGAATATGCAATATGGATTGCATTTCTCATCATGGTTGAGCTATTTCTGAATAGGAAAAACAGTATGAATTGCTTCTTTGAATTATATGAAATTTTACCCTTTTAACATATCTCAACTAATTTCTTCTCCGTATAGCTCCATCAAAAACAAAACTGTATGCAATTTGGGGGAATCTGAGTGATCGGAATTATTCCTAAACATCTGACTCACCTATTTGGATGGCACTTTACTAGGTGTAGAAGATTTCTGAATTTTATTTTTTCCGTCATTATCTTATTTGCAATTGTGGGTTTGAAATGGTGAGCAGCAGTGAACCATTGACATGAACTTTCCTTTATATAGGTATATGATGATGATGATGTTGTCCCCTGAATCTTTTCCTCTCTCTTTTCTGCACGCTGTACATGAGATGCTTTGTTCTTGTTTGTTATGTTATAAATGCATGATAGCATGGAGACACCCAATTACTTTCTAATGTTATGTACCTTCATTAGCAGTAGTGTCATTAGTATAAGATTTCTAACATGATTAGGAACTTGCTCTGGTGCTTAAGTTGTCTTCCGCATGGAAGGACAAGGTTCTAAATTTATGATTGTGTTTGCAAATTGCTGATCTCCCTCCGTAAACATCAATTTTGACGGTCCTGGAAACTTGCTGATGAGATTGTAGACTTGCCCAATAAACTTAGCTATTTCTGGCATTACGGCCACTTTCAAGAAACTTGGAAATGGAAATCCTTATGTTCCTTCATAACCTTCTGGCCTGTAATTGGATGCAAACTAAACCACCAAGAAAATGGCCTTGTTTCCTCATAATCAATTTGAAACATGATTTTTAGCCCACGATTTTAATTGCTTATAACAGTCAATTTGGATGCAAAAACGAGTGATCCTTCAGAAGTAGATGGTAGCACAATCCCTCGCAACTGATCTGTTTGACTATGCTTCAAACAAAAATGATATGAAAAAAACAAAGACGAAGCCTTGATCGCTCATGAAAGGAATTCGTAGGGATCCAATCTTGTCTTGTAACCCAAACCAAGTTGAAAGTGGGCATAGGAAGTTATGCTCAAGCCCAGCTAACGTGATGTTGGCTAGAAAATATGCACCAAAACTTGACGACCGGTATACCAAGGAAATCTTCTCTAACAAGAGCTATCTATTTCTCTGTTTGCGTCATGCTATAAATGCTTGTCACGAAAACTTGACCACCAGTATACCAAGCATGCCGTCCAGCTGCGAGAAGAATGTGGTTAAATAGATTTTATTTATTTATTTAAGTATCAGAGTTGAGGCAATTTAAGCTATACACAAAAAAAAAAATGGTGGAACTGCGGTCTCGTTAGCATATTGATCAAGTCTATTTAATTTCATTTTTTTTTCTTTAGACATGTAAATCATACAATTCTGAAAGCTACCATAAATTTTTAGAGAAACATGGACATGTTTCAATTTTATTTTGGTTGATGAACTTCATAATTTTAGCTACAGCGCCAAAATCAATTCAAATGCATTTTGAAAAACAAAAATGAAGAGAGACACAACATAGAAAACTGTTGAGAATATAGCAGCGCACATAGTTGAAGCTCAACGGTTGAGAAGACATTTAGGGCCTGTTTGGTAAGGAGGATTGGAATTAGATAGCATAGTTTTTTATTCTATTTCATATTTGGGTGCTACATAGGACAGGTTAAAAATTAATTCGGGCCTACATCACTTATCTTATATTGTTGGGATAACTTAATCCTACCAAAATTGATGAGATTGAGTTATCCTACCCAAATTTTTTTTTTACTTTTATTTTAAAAACAAATATATTTTAAAAAATTTTTATATCTCATTCTATCTTATCCTATTTTATTCTATCTCATCCCCTTCCAAAATAATCATATCCAATCCTGGACACCAAATGGAGCTTTAGGAAGATGATATTGAAAATTTTCAGTATTGAAATTTTAGGCAAATGCCAATGATGTATATATATATATATAGTTAATATTATGTACTTTACAAGAATTTGTAAGTGCATCTTGAAATTAACATAATTTCTAGACAAATAAATGTACAGATTTTCTCTAAGAAAAATGCTCATGTTAGATTTGCCAAGGAACTTTTGCACATGTGTAGAATTGGGTTTTTTACAAGAATCACACTCCTATATATTTAATGTTTGAATGCAAATATTCAACTAAGAAATATGTACCCTCAGTATTGTCAGTGATACTATCATTTCATCTAAAAGAAGCCTCTTTCAAGAAGAACAATTTTTTTTGTTTTGTTTTTTGTTTTTAAGCAAATCCTAGAGCATTTTTTGCCCTCAAGGTTCATACAGGAATACACTTCCATTAGAGTATCTTTTAAAAATATTAAAATCTACTAATTTTCCTTATGATGCTTATTTCATGTATAAAGTGTAGAAGTAAGAGGAAATGTGCTTCCAACACACTTTGTCTTATATAATGCCTATAGATAAGGCATCTATTTCACTCATTTAGCACTTTGGAAACTTTTAATACTTTTCGGGTTTTGTGCTCAATTTTGATGTTTTCAAATAACAATTTTCTGCTCAAATCTATTTCAAATTATTTGGTTTTAGGTGAAATGATCAAAGTTTTTCCATTCACAAATCATCGAATTAAATCAATTTAAAACCAAAAAGAAAGTTTTTCAAAATAAATCTCTTTAAGCTTAAAATTAACCTTTCATTTAAGAAAATACTTTTGACAGAGATTTTCAAAGAGTATGGACTTGTGAATCAAATCTAGCACACTTTCAAGTCAATATCTCTACAGTGAAATGCTTTTCCTTGAATGTTATTATATATTCTTGACTAAAATTTTTATCTTGGGTGAATAAGTCACTTTGCTTATTTGATTGTAAGCATCATTAAACTGATATATTTTTAATTCAAAGGTAAACTAGCATTTTAGCAGCTTGGCATTTGATGTATCACTTTATATCCTAAAATTAAATAGCTATCTTAAGTATATCATTTAATCTTGTAAGCATCCTTTCATATTTTTTGTAGGATTAAATGTACAGTAATACAGCTGCCAATAGAAAAAGTATTTCATATCAAAGGCTTCAAGATCTTATAAACAAGCAAAATTCACACTTATGAGTACAACCACTTTGATTGTAACAACCCATAATTTTTATGATATGTGGACATAACGTATGCGTGTAGAAGCATATATTATACACGTACATATAAGTGTAATTAATGTTACGTGAAAAAAGAAATATACAATTTATAAAGAGGTTTAGAAAAAAAATTAAATAAATACTTAACTGGATTGTGTGGACGTAAATAGGGTGTTGTAATTGTAATAGATAACTGGATTAATGTATTGGGAGATATATATAAACTTATTATCATCTACATGTAATGTCAGAACAAATTATGGATTGTGTGGATGTATGGTTAACTTTATCAAGAAATATATGATTTTTGGATATTGATTGTGACCTATCAGGTAATTTAAATTTGGTGATATATTATATTTTTAGAGGAGACTCTATCAAAATTTTTAGGAAATTTGTGATTGGGTTAAGAAGGCTTACAAAGTTTCTAACATGTTGAGAATTCTGTGTTGGTCGTGACATCACCTGAGAAGGGTTCGTGACATTGATGGATGATCTTGAGCCTGAGAAAGAACGAGTTAATATTTTTAGCCTACAAAAGCATATAGCAAAAAATGTGGCTTACAACCGAAATCAAATACAAATTGTAATAGTCCAATCTACATATGATAATCAGATCAAAATATTGAATTAGAAAAATCATAATTTGAAGGTGAATATTAAGTAATAGACTAGGCAGTTGGGATGAACCACTTTAACTACTTGTGTTTTATCCCATTTGCATTAGATGTTTATTTTCTATACACATTATCAACTTAGCTAATTTTATAGCTCAAGTTAGGTTTCTATTAGATATTAGGTTCATTTCTAGTTGCATGGATTAGGATTGGTAGACATTTACAAATTCTAAGGCATTTGTATATTCCTTGAGGCTTATGCTCCAAATTGTATCATTTGTAGAGCCACATGGTTGTAAAACGCTTATGCTAAAGATTTTATTCCACCTTTTCATAAACTATTTCATGGAAGATCACATCTAGAATTAGGGTTGTCACAAATTGGGTTTGAACATCAACTATATACTAATCCAATTGTGAATTTTTTTTTTTTTTTGAAAAAAATCACATTTCTATGGTAAATATTATGAAAATGTTGTACATATATAAAAAAAAAATATATGACTATTAAGCACTTAACATAAAAAAATATCATATTTCAACAACCTTTATATTTTATGAATATTTATTATATACTATTTGCATATTATATAAATAGAGAAGACATACCATTATTTTTAAAAGGTATAATTTTTTTTATCTGTTTGGTTTTTATTTTTTGTGAATTAAAATAGGTAAAGGAGGGCTAGACTACAGTAGTCTCCTTGCTGGCATCGACGGTTTGCCGTCATTGTTGTCATTGAAGTTTCTTCTTTTTTCTTTGTCTTCTTCTTCTGGGTTCGCTTCTCCTTTGCCTTATCTTTTTTTTGTCTTTGCATTAGCTTCACTATTGCAATTGTAGAAGATCTAAAAATGGCAAAAGTTACAAAATTAGTTGGTGAAGGATTGAAACATTTTTAAAACATAACAGGAGTTCATAATTTTCAGCCAAAGATGAAGCACTATGGATGCACGGTTGTTCTGCTTCGTCGATCACGACATCTTAACAGAGTGTATGAGTTCATTGAGAAACTGCCTGCAACTCCAGACGCCATTGTGTAGAAGATATTACTTGATGCTTGTAAAGTTCATGAAAATGTAGAGTTGGCAGAGATTGCTTTGAAAAAGCTTCTCGAGTTGGACCTTTATGTGCTCTTATCAAACACTTATGCATGTACAGATAGATAGAATGACACAATGAAGATCAGAAATTTTATTAAGGAATTTGCTGTGCAAAAGGAACCTGGATGTAGCTCCATTGAAGTTAATGGCTCATTACCTGAATCTTCTGCCCAAGATAAGCAGCTTCCTTTTCTGAGTAGTCATAAGGCTTTTAATGGCTGAACTACCACGAGCTTCTCTGCTCCTATTTGGCTCCACGGGTGAAGCTTCTTTACCTTGACACCATGCAATTCTTGCCCCCCGAATAGACTAGTGGGGCTCCATGTTTTTTTGCTTTTTAATGAGCAACTGCCCTTTCCTGGAAAGGAAACAAGAGAAGGCAATGTGTTTCTACTTGTTTGATTTTCATCTGCTAATTTAAAGTTTCATATAAGATAGTGAAGGGAGAAGTGGACAGTCTTGCAAATAATAATACAATTCAGTTTCTAAAAATGTTCCAATCCTTAATCCTTTTGCATCCTAAAAAGAGAATACTGATATTTTTGTGAATATTTGGTAAAAGATAATAAATAAGAAAAACTTAAAATTTTTGACAAATATTTATAAAAATATTTCAAAAAAATTAATATTTTTTGTAAATCTTTTTTTTTCTATCTTCTTGACCTCTTTGGAGATGAATAAGTTTGGTCATGAGCAGTAGCATAGTAAACATGGCTGCTTATATGTATTCTGCGCTGAACCTCTAAGTTCTATATTGGGCCCTGTCCCTATGCTAGGACATTGGGCTTGCTTTGTGTAGGCTCTTATTTAAGTATCCCTCCCTAGAAGTGGTTTGTTTCTAGCTAACAGGATTGTTAGTTTTGAAAAAAAAAACAGTGTACTACCTATGTTAGTTGCATATATGGTCCTCAATTGCAACTTGAACCTAAAAAAAGAGACTGATACCTAATCAATAAAGAACCTGAATGACTTTTTTAGGCTCAATTCTATTTATTTTACAGTACGATTATCTTGTTAAGACATCACTCTAGTCACTAGCTCACTGGCGATGTCAAAAGCGTGCCGGACTTGGTCGAATTGAGGATCATAGACAATTTATCATCTTCTTTTTTCTAGCCGGCTGTTATGAGTTTGGGAAGCCTAGAATCATCAACATGAGTTATGTACTAAAATAATGGCCATACTAAAATAACTCAACTATTTATACCCAAATTTGTATTCTACTTGATAGTGAATAAATGTATCACTGCTGCATCTACATATACATTGGCACATATGGGTAATTTGATAAATAAAATTAAACTAAGAAGCTATTCACTACTAACTTATCTGTATATATATATCGAGGTCACATTGAAATGTCCCAAGGAGTAGGTAAGCTCAATTTCAGAAAATGAGTTTGTTCCTGGTTGGTGGCTACACAAGGCTTGATTATACAATATCCACGCAGACGTCGACCCAAAATTGACTAGCCCGGTAGACACCGTCAATGAACAGTCTTGATCAGTCAAATTAATTTCATTATCAAGCCACCTATGTCTGCCAAAAATTTTTTCCTTCTACGTTCTTTTTTTCTTTCGATTACATAGATAAGATGGTAGATGTTGATCAGTTTCTCTCTCTCTCTCTCTCTCTCTCTCTCTCTCTCTCTCTCTCTTTCCACAATATAATAGATGCTTATCTCTCTCTTTACTTCTTTATTTGCACGGATGAAGTCGGGAGTGAGAGCAGGGCGTGCCCACACTCCCAACACAAAGTGATGGGTTTCTCTTTAAAAGCCACAAATCCATTGACTAACCGACCCCTCAAAAAGAAAGTTGTAATCGTAATAATAGTATTTATTCCTCTTTAGATTTCAAAAGGATCCATCTTACCATATGAATATTAATTATATATGGAGAATGATCAGATGGACCAGGTACCAATAGAAAAACACATGATCCTTTCAATTCTTTTTTTTTTTTTTTCAAAATTTGAAGAAACTATTTACGTTGTTGATGTGTAAAAATTATAATATAGTCATTAAGATAGTTACTCATTTATCTAATAATTCTAAGTATATATTGTGACATATAGTGTTTAAAATGAGGTTTAGGAAGTATTTCTCTAGTACATATGTCCAGCTATGAGTGCAATTTTTAGGTATGATCAGGCCCTCTTAAATTCCCGAATGATGGGAAACGAAAGTTATGCTACTTAGCCTTAAGCTTGCCTCCTGTATTTTCTACATATTTGTAAGAAGCTTTAGGGGAAGTAATGCCTCCCTTATAATACTTAAAGCCAATTAAGAATCCAAGGAGAAAAGATTGTTTGCGCCCACCACCCACAACATATAAGTTTCTGCTTTGATGGTATAGAAGGATAACAGCTTGTTTCTTCTCCGATTCTTTACCATTAGAAAGCAAAAGTGTAGCATCATTTATGTCCCCTGAAAGCTCAAGTAGGTTCAACATATAGTATCATAAGGGTGTAAAAGCTTATTAATAGTGATATCCCACTAGTGTCAATCATTTCAACTCTTACTCCCTAAAATCACAACTCCAACCTCATATACTAGTTGATCCTCACTCCCTCTCTATATCTCTTGATCACCCTCAAACAAAACATCCATCCTTACATGTGAGAAACTTCAACAACCTCTACACATTCCACAAGCATTGTTTTTATCATGTCCATTGCCGGATTTCCAGAATCTGATAGGTTTTACAGGAAGTCGACTCATCGGAGAAATGACTCCGGTGAGCTAGACGTGTTTGAAGCAACGAGGTACTTCTCGGGAGGAAACGAGTCTGCCGGTTTTAACAGTGCTGCTTATTCACAGAAGAATGTTAGAGAAGAGAGACAAGGTTGGGGTGGAAGAAGGATGAGCTTAGATGTGCCGACTACTATAAACTCATTTCCTTCACAATCTCATCGAATGGAGAAACAAGTAAAGGACAAGAAGTACAAGCAGCCGCGCTCTCCAGGTGGAAGACTAGCCAGCTTCCTCAACTCCCTCTTCCACCAAGCGGCTTCTAAGAAGAAGAAATCCAACAAGTCCAGTACACAATCGATGAAAGAAGAAGAGGAGAGCCCTGGTGGGAGAAGAAAAAGGAGAAGCAGCGTTAGTCATTTTCAAAGTGTCAGCTCTGCTGAAATGAAATCTATGTATTCCTCTTCAAGCTCTGGTTTTAGAACGCCTCCTCCTTATGTTAACACGCCTACAAAAGGGTATAAAGACATCAGAAACTATTCAGACGACAGGCATGTTGTTTCATTGTCAAGGTGCAAAGCCAATATTATAGGCCCAGAAGAGGATGCTCCAAATTATGAGAAAAGGAACATGGATTTGGCTTGGTTGGATGAAAAATTCAAGTTCATTGACGTAGTTTCAGAGAAAAAGAACAACATGTTGGAGAAAGACAGGATTTGGGCATCGGAAAAAAATGGTAGAAAGATTGTTCAGGAGATGGATGATGGTGCAGAAAGTGATTCAAGCTCCGATCTCTTTGAATTGCAGAATTATGACTTGGGTGTTTATTCTAGTGGTCTTCCTGTTTATGAAACTACCCACATGGAAAGCATCAAAAGAGGGGCGCCGATCGCCAATGGTCGTTTCTAGTTCCTTAATTGATGTTTTTTTTTTCTCGGTTAATTAATGTCATTGTAGATCAATGAAGAAGCTACCACAAATCATTGAAAATGCTTTAAAAAAAAAAAAAGATATTGTTCTTGTCCAGAGAGTGTCAAAGATTATCATAACTGGTCTTCTCCTTGCTCTTAAAAGCCATGAAACATGTTCTTTGTGTGTACAGTTTGCAATGTTTGTGTTTTCTGCTTTTCTCTTTTCCTCTTGGTGGCCTTGCATAATTCAGAATGCTATGAACTGTAAGATGTTGGTTAGCACAGCGCAGCGAAAAACTTCACCACCTAGACGAATCGATCAGATCCATTTCGCCATGATTAGAGATCCCTTCCTCCACTGTTTTAGATCCCTTCATGTGGACTACATGTTCTATAATCGCGGTTTCTCAACAAACGCAATGATAAGATATCCATTCAAATTCCATGTCACGCATGCGCAACATCTATAACTGATATAGCTCATATGATATATCTTACCCAAGCTTTATAATAATGCTCTCTCCATCCGCGATTAATGGGCATTTTGCCCTTCAATGTTTCTGGGCCCTACTATTTTATAGCAAATGGTAACTGTAGATTTAAAAAACAGTCCCGATTATTCGATTGCAATCATATATTAAATTTGTATTATATATTATATAAATAATTCCATTGCTTCTAAGATTAAATAAAGACAGCTTTGATTCAATTGAAAATAAAAATTATGAGTATTAGATATGATAAATGAGCATTAAATAAAAAAAGGCTTCTTCAATGTAATAATCTATTTTTTATAATGAGAATGATGTAGCAAAAAAAAAAATTTTTGAGGCCCTAAACATGACCCTCTATTTGTAAAGGTTATATAAATAATTAATTAGGATATCACATCAAAAATTTTATTTTTAATTACCAAAAGTGGGTATATTAAAAACTATGATTACATTAAAAATTATTTTTTGATTTTATTACTATTAAATGTTAGATATTATAGATATTTTTTTACATTAATTATGCAATTTTTTATGAGTTGAATCTATTTTTTTTTATATTAAAATGAGTAGTGTAATTTTATTTTTTATATAACTCCTAACATTTATGTATAACTTTTAAATTGGGCGATATTCACAAAATCTTGCCTTTAGATACTAGTGTAAGTTGATGTGGGTGGAGCCCTCCAAAAGCAGCGCACTAAGTATTACATGACATTTCATGTCAAAAGATTAATAGTGCGTGATACTATTTTGTCTCATCTTATTATTACAATCATTATTACTGTTATTTTAGTTAATATAAAGTCTGGCACGAAGACATATATTAATTAAAATACTAAAGGTTTCTCGGAGCGCTAACTCCATCCATTTAGGCACCTCGGTTTTCTGGGTAGTAGAGATCAGACCTTCATTTGCTTTGGCAAAAGTCCCTTTTGTTATGAGCACACCTTGTCTTTGGTTGCGTGGATATCTAACAGAGGAATTAGGAAATTAGAGAATAAAATGTTTTTTTTTAAATATTATCAAAAATATTCACGAGAACTTTCTGATTTTTAATATTATTAACTTTATTATTTTATTTATAAGAATACCATATTCTAAATAAGGCACGTACTAGTATATCTTATATTCAAATAACCATTTACAATATTCATTCAAATCTAGCAAATCGGC